>JANIJG010020075.1:0-12249 GCA_024611175.1 Megaceryle torquata | reverse complement strand
TATGTGGTATCTTGCGGTATGTCAGGGCGGGTGGGGGGGGGGGGGGGGGGGGGTGGTGGGAGGACTGGTCCTCAATTCTTAATTAAGCTAAGCTGCTATTGAAGCTAGTAGCCTTTTTTTCCACTGAAGGCTGCAAAATATGGAAAAATGGCAAATTAAAAATATAGATAAATAAAATTATGTGTGAACCTCATGTTACAGTCTCTGAAAAGAATCTATTGTGTCATACATTGTTATACAAAATTTTAAAAAGTTATTGTTGTTAAAGTTCTTTTCAAAGACTTTTTCTAATTCAACTTGAAATCACTGAAGAGAACAAATTCCATTGACTTTAAGAAGCTTTGTACCAGGAACTGCCTGGGAATTTATGCAAAACATTAGAATTAAATTTTCTTCTAATACAATTGGTTGATAAAAAACATTTACAGGTAAAATATGCAGTTACCACACTTTTGTTTGTGTGTAACTGCTACTTAGAGATTTGTAGAGCAAAGATAAAGCACTGTGAAAGTTTAGACAATGAAAATGGTCAGATACTACTTTGCAAGGAAAAGTGAAATCAACTGATTTTTCTCATTTCTTCTTAACTTTAAAAAAAAAAAGTAAGCAAAAGCATATTTGGAGAAAATAAAATACCATATCTTTTAACAGTCTATATTTTTTTCAGGCAAGTGGAGAAGTTTGGGCTCTTAAAAATATTTTAAATTGTATAATTTAACAATTAAACTGTGAGAATTTATTTGTGAGGAACAATGCTAAGAGTACTGATACATTTTATGCTGAAACTATTGGTCATCTTTGCAGAAATATGCAAAGTAATCACTTCTGAAATAGACAAACTCCTGAAAGCAGCAATTTTTTTAAGTTGCTAACGCATGTGATCTTTTTAATGAATAGTTTTTGATTGTAGATTTTATAGTGAGAATACTTGATACTTCTAAAACCGATTATGCAAACGCTGGAAGAAGCAGCACAACAAAAGCCCGCAGCCTTGTAACAAAAAGTAAAGAAAAGTGAAAGAACTGAAACACTCTTAAAGGTTGATATATTTCTTCACATTTAATAAAAACTTGATGCTACAGAGGTCTAAAGGAGATAGCAAACCCAGACAAATCTTGAGGGAAAAATTCATGTTAGAATTCATTCTCACTGAATTTTCAGTCTTCATAACGTTTAGTGCTTTCTGGTTAGTACAGAGAGGAATTATTTACCTTCTAGGCAAGCAAAGAACCATCACAAAATGCAGTGATGCCACAAGCCACAGCAGTCATTGACATTTTTTAATGGAGAACTTATCAGAAGGAACAGAAAAGGATTTATCTAAATGAGCAATTTAGAAAGGAAAGGAAAACTCAAGCTAAATCAAAATAAACAAAATAGAAAGGCGTACTGTTTCAATGCTTTCTATTACAATACGTGTAAGGTACAATAGCCCTGATACACTGAATGTTTAAATTATACAGAGCTTCATGTGGAAAATCCTGCTTCAAAATCTGCATTTCAGTTTTACATGGGAATGTGTGGTCAGTCAAGGAAATATGAGTATACTGAGCATCCTCTTGTAATTTTGCCTTAAACCTTTTATCTTCCAAATTATACAGAGGTTTTTTAAGCAGAACAGTCAAAATTTAATGCAAAATTTAATAGCAGAAATATATTTTAAGTCACTTAACAGAGATCTTTTTGCTGCCTTTTTATACAAAATTCTGGGTCCATTATAACAAAAGGATGCACTTTGCACGACCTTGAGAGCCTGTGACCATTGGGAAATCAAAAGGGTAGTGACACTAAGGAAAACTATTGTCCAGAAAAATAAGCCTCTCCAAGGGGCACCAAGAATCCACAATAAAATCCCTGTTTCCAAGAAAATTCAGGCATTTCCATCAAAAAAGACTGGTAAGATAAATAGAATGTCCTCATAAGCCACAGATTCTTAGTAATACAAAATGTCTAAGTCCACGGTAAACAAAGCCCCAACGAAAACTAACATCTACTAACTCAGGCTTCTCAAGACCTAGGTCATGACCCAGAGCCTTGTCACAAGGTACCCCAAAAGCATTTCTGAGCTGAAATTGCGTGGAGTTTGTTTTGCATAATATTTATATTTCAGCTGGAGTTTCACTCCTGTGCAGAGCTCATAAAATGACAACTACCTTCTTGCTGATAGATATGATTTCAGTGTTCATAATGATTGCTGCCATTATCTTTTAAGCATTTCAGTTTACATGAGAACACATACTGAGCTGGAAGAAACCCCAGCATGCTAGTTGCTTTCTTGATGTCTGCCCTGAAATTTTGTGCATTTAGGTTTTTTTTTTTCCCCAAGTTTTTCCATTAATCCATTTTGAAACTTTAAAAAAGTGAATAGTAAATGCATTTTGCTATACTTTCTGCATTTTGTTTTCTAATTCTGTATTAAGACTCGTAGTTTTTCCAATTACTTTTTTTGGACCTGATTCTCTTCAGTTTCTTCTAATGATTGCATGGGAGAAAAAAAAAAAAAGTGATAGATTCAAGTATCACAATGCAGTATTTTGTGAAAAATAAGCGTGGCTGTTATGATGAAGTCGTTTGCAGAATGCCTGCTTTTAGCCTGAGTCCCGCTTGTAGTTCTAAACCCACCTTTTTCTATCTCAGTCCTGTAGGAGGCAGAATTCAACAAATCTTTCCCCATTTTACGTGGCACAAAGGCATTTTTGTTATCGAATACCATGTTTGTGATAGTCAGTACTGGCAAGAATTAATTGAACAGGGGAATATATAGATATAAATATTTTTAGTTGATATATACTATTAAAAGTCGCATCCTGCAAATATTTACATGCACAAGTAACTTTACTCACATAAATAAAGCCACTCTCATGTTTAGGCATTTGCAGAACTAGCCTAAAATTTCCATGAAAATCTAAAGAAAATAATGTATGATTTTTCTCAGCGAGTTAACTAAAGGGAATATGTAATAGGTGGACTTGGGAACTAGATGACTTATTTATTAACCGAGTTTAGTATAAATCCTTATGAGTTACTGCCTCCAAGAATTTCTACATGTTGGCTGTAATTTTAACTTTTATCCTTGCACAAAATGGTGGGGAATGTTATTAAAGTTACAAAGTTATGAGTTTGTTTCAAGGGTTGAATCACAATAATCTGAATGTTTTCACTGATTTTTGCAAAGCTGACAACTCTGTGATGTAAACTGCAAATCTGCCTCAGCTGGTTGCATATGGCTCATGTTTAACCAGAAAATAACTTAATGTATTGACTGCACAGTAAGCTGTTCTGAAACATTAACAGAACTCGGTGTCCTGAGATATATGTTACATGAAAAACTACCTTTCGTCTACATGCTCTGTTCAGATTAATGAAATTACACCACAGAAGCATTGCTTTTAAAATAGATTTAAGAGGTTCATTTACACAGTAGGAATAAAATTATGCAAAAGGAAAGGGAAAGGGGGTGGCTTTCCAAAGCCATCAACAATTGTACAGTCTAGAAAAGGACTATGTCAGGAGGCATCACTTTTCGCAAATCTGATGGGGCAGGAGTTGGCCTCGTATCCTTCTTGCTAGAAGGCAAAGGGGAGGTTGCACAGGCAGGACAGAAGACACTGTATCCACTTGCTTATCGCTGGGGCTGGAATCTTATTAGCTATGCAGAGGAGATGTGCAGAGGAGCTTTGGCTGGGGTGACGGATCCTGGATAGCTGTTGGATGGGCCCTAGACTGCCATCGGGTGGGTCCTGGACTGCCATGGAATGGGTCCTGGACTGCCATCACCACTGCAGAGATGCTGCTGCTGCGAATCCTCCCGCAACTCCAGCTGCTTCCACAGGCTGGGGAGTTTTCTCAGCCTCTGGCTTCATCCCACATGCCCCCCTCTCTCTCTCTGTTATCAAAGTGGGTGGATATTATTCAGTTTGGGGACACCTTTCTTAGTGCTGTACTTCAACCTGTTTGCAGCTTGGGGGCAGAGCCACACTGGCTGGCGCTGGCAGCAGGGGAAAGCTGCTTTCTGAAGGTTTTCGAAGCTGGGACAGGTTCTGGGAGGGGAATTCCACCCCCTTTCCCCGATTAGACATTTAGTTACCTCACTCTGAGGCAGAAGGGAGCTTCCTTCATAGAAAAGGAAGTATTTTCTGCCAAAATAATAATTAAAAAAAAAAAAATCCAAACATCTTTGCCTCTTTATATGTGAACACCAGCCTGTATCCATCCTCAGCCTTATTTCCAGGCTGTGCTGGATCTGTGGACTTTATTACTTAAAGCAAACACATTTTCCCACTATGCTGAGTTAAATTACATGTTCTTCCTTGTGCTAAGACTTGTTTACTTCCTGTCATGTTTTTCTTTTCTAGTGGAACATTTTGAACTTGGGATGTAACAGGAGAGTCTTTTAAATATGCACATCCAAAATGCATTAAACTACTATTAATGTATTTTATCTTCTTAGTGGAGACCTGGACGACAACACATGCACTGGGAAAAGGTGCTGCCTCCGTGTGAGATTCTGTGTTATGCCTCTAGCCAAAGCTCTGGGAACATATAGCAGGTTTTAGCTGGTTTTATGCCCTTCTAATCCTGAGCTCCTCAGCAGGCTGGAGTAGACATCCTAGTGATGAGTCAGCCTGAGGTCTCCATGTGTTTTAACTACACTGTGAACTCAGCTCATCCCTGAATTTCCAAAATGTTATCTTGAGGGGCAACAGCCTCTCTCAGACACACCTTCTAGTGCTGCCCAGCTCCTGCACAAGTGTTCAGAAGTGTAATCACTGAAGGGAAATTTTGACAAGCTACATAATGAAATGCCTCCCCCAAATGGATGTAAAAACTACTTCACACTGCCCTGCTCAGAGGACCTCATCCTAATTGACAGGATTTTGAATTTAATGGCTACATATACTGATTTCTGTCTAGGACATCTGCTTTCATGCAGTTGATGCTCTTGAAGATGTGCTGATCATCCCTGCTCCTGAATCTGATGTTGCGTAGAAGAAGAGGGCCTCAGGGGCTCTCTGGGTGCTGGTGGGACCTCACAAAGTACAGGCATACTGTGAATTGCAGGTGGTTTATAAAGCCTGCTGTGGATCTACACAAGTTTTGTGCATTTAACAGGCAACCTGAGAGCTTCTGCCTGCAATGTGATCACGTCTCTTCTGAAAAAAACCCAAGAGAGGAATCCTACCATTTCCTATTGCATGCAACTGTAAGAATTCAGCGTCAGAAAACAAAAGTACCATCTGTCTTTTTTGGCTGTGCATGATGATATTGTGCCTGTGTACACTGCTAGTTCTCTTATATGTACAAATGTCTGTATCTCTGCTTCTTTTAGAGGCTACCTGCCCAAAACAATTCTCAAAATCCAGTATCTGGTTGACCCCCTAGAGTGTATACAAGCTGAACAACCAGGGAAAGGTAAATGTGTTCCTCTAACCAAGAAGGAACATTCAGAGAGCAACATACGGACTACGTGACAGTGGAAAAGTGAGGACAAGGTCTGGGTCTTCTCATCAGATCCTTCCATTGATAATACTGGTAGATTGCAGAGAAAAATGTAGGCAATACTGTACTGCATCCTACAGTAACAGAGTAACAGAGCTCACCAAAATATGAATTTTATGTGTAACTTTAGTCAAACAGTAATTTTTGACTCATTTCTGAAATGTCACATGGTGTAAGAGAAGTATATTTTGCAAGGAGATGTCTCATCTAGAAATGACTCGAGCATAGTCTTAAGTTTATGCACAGTGCAGAAGCTTAAACAAGTCCTGGTTTGTTCCTGTGACTCGAAGGAGAAGCTAAGTGTGCACACAAAGGTCTGTGCAGGACTGGGACCGAAGGCTTCCCTGCCCTTGCAGGGACTGGGCTGGATAATCAGCAAGACTGCTCATGTCTCAGTTACCCAGCACGTGTGTAAAATGGTTGTGGGATCAGGTTCATGGTGTAGCCTTCTTTTGTAACTTGTTTTGATGGAAAGATCACTGTTCCTCAAGACAGATGTTTCAAGGTTTGCAAACTTATACAACCCTCATTTAAACTGTTTTCACAGTTTTAAGGGCCGAAGCACAAATTTAGATACACGGCTCATCCAAAAATTAAGATTTACACAAAATCTAAACAGCTCACAACATACTCTGATTGCCAGCTGTGGACAAATAAAATCTATTAAGCAATTTTACAAAAGAGGAAGATGCATACTGTTACAAAATAGAAAACTCTGCTTCGTGTTCAGTACGTGGGGATGTATGCATGGATTAGAATGTTGTGCTATATATACAAATAAAAAAAGCCACTGGTAATATTTGGCAAAATTGGCAGCCTGTCTGTGGGAAGGATATGTACATTTGGGCTGAAATGAAGCTGAGAAATTGTAATACAACAAAAACCTTCTGGCTAGTAAGGCAAATCTCAAACCACAGAGACTTCAATGAAGGAATTTAGACAAATATAATCCATGATCATATCAAAATGGCAGAAGGATGCGTAGTGTGCCTGAAGATGTGTTTCACAAGACTAAACCTACCTTGAGAACCTAAAAATCTATGGCCAGCTTGGCTATGCATTGAAAACTCTGTCTTCAAAGAATTGATTTTGACATGAGAAAAATGCAGACCCTGTCATGGAGCAAGATACTATAGGAAGCATTTGTAACTCAGCAGCTCAGCACTCTGGGGGGCCCTATCCTGTGCACACAACGTGGGTTACTTAGTCATGTGAGTAACTGCCCTTTCAATTAGACAATTTAGATCCAGACTTCAGGATTTAACCCACCTGAAGCCAGGAGACGAAGAACTCAGTACTGCGAAAGGATGACTCCATTTAACTTCCCATGATGTTAATGAAAGTAGAAGCGACTCACAGAATCAAAACCTATAGAAATTGCATAAAAGAGCTGCACGGAAATTTCATTTCAGCCTGCTAGAAAAGAATATGAAGACAAAATAAATGAAAAGGGTTAGAAAGCTTCCAAATGCAGAATTTAGCATATTTATGCAGTTACCAAACTTATGAAAATAGATACAAGACGGAGCTTTTGTTCTTTACATTTACATTTTAATAAACTTATTTATAAGAAATTGTCAAAGACCTCTTAAAGAGATACGTTTGAGATATCAGTATGTGGCAGTCCTTCAGTCCTTTACAGCATATCAAAGATATAGCAAATGTTACATTATTTATCACAACAATCAATATTACACTAAAAAAAAAAAAAAAAAAAAAAAAAAAAAAAAAAAAAAAAAAAAAAAAAAGACATGAAGTCCATGCCATTAGTATACATTTGTTTCTCATTTTGCATGTAGGTTGTTCTTTTTTAGGAGAGGGTTTGGTGGTTTTGTAAGTGCAGAGTAATGCAGCTTATCTGTATCTTATTTTTCTATATGAAATAATTTTTACAAATAGAAATGAAAAGGTGAATGACAGTCTTAAATCTGGTTTACTAATACAATGATGTAAGTGTGAAATCTTTTGTAATAAAACCTCTACTATTGGTGATTTTTTCCCAGAGAAGTGCAAATATGTAGAGATTAGCCAGAAAACTGACCTTTTTCAGTGACATTGAGGAAAAATTTGAATGGTAATCTCAAAATATTTCTTTTTGGTCTGTCCTCATAAGAGGAAAGTAATTTTCATTCTACATATTTTTCAGATGAATGGTTTAAAAGAAAGAGTTTAGCAGCAAATGACAAGCAATCCACGGGTACATGAAAAATCCAAAGTGTGCAGAAGACAAATAAAGACAGATCTTTAAGGAACTCTGTTCCTGCAAAGATTTAGCAAAGTTGTGACTGTCTGAGCATTCACAGAAAAAGTTAGCAGCCCCTGCAGGATCAGAATAATTCTGTAGGTAACGATTAAAGTATTTTCTCTTAAATATTCCTTTGCAGTTTTTGTTTCTTTTTAAAAAGACCTGATCTCTCTGAACATTTTCTTCCAAAAATATAAAATATGATGTCTGAAAGACTCCAAACCTGGCTATAAAACATGGTTTTGGACACTGATTTCATGCTGCTGTTCTGCAAGTTTAGTAGAAGACCTTCATAAGATTTTTAACTATTCCCAGAGTTTTGAGAAAGTTAGAATTTATTAATCTGACAGAAATCTCTCCATACAGCAGCTGATAAGCATCTTTGGATAGTTTGTTTGGAAAAAAAGAATTTTCTGTTTCACAAAGATATATCCCTCTTACACGTTCCCACTTTTCGTTTCTTTTCTTTTATGCATCCAGATAGTTCAGCACAATTCCCTGCACTTTCTTCAGCATGAAAAAAGGTCAGACAATAGTTCTGATTCTTGAAGGAAACAGAAGTGGAGGAGACAGTCCAAGGCAAACCTTGAACATAGTCATTCAAGTATGAATGAATCAGTAACCAAGAAGAGATAGAACAGAATTATCTGCAGCACTGAGAAGAAAAGTACAGTGAAGGAAACAAGTATCTTCTCAGAGTGTACGCATGCACGTGATTCCATTACAGGAAAAAAGGATCTGGTATAAGAAAAGAGTGAGCTATATAATTTCACAATAAATTCAAAAGCAATTTTCAGGATTTTTTTTTTTTTTTTTTGTTTTTTTTTGTTAATCATTTATCTCTCTTGCGGGGCTGTTCCTCGCTTAGTCTTCACAACGGTCCTCCTAACCTGGAACAAAACCTTACCACAGTAAGCAACATGTTTTACAAGCACCACCTTACAATCTATAAATCACATGTGTTTGAAAAGGCGCAAAACTCTCTGCCTGGCTAACGGGGCAGATGAATGTTTTAGCTACACAATATCTTTTAAAATATTAAGAAACATTCCGGCACTTTTTTCTTTGACCGTTCCTTTTTTTAGCAACTGATGTATCTGCAGACCCCAAGACTCTCTTCTAAGACACACAAAAAATACAAGTCAAAGGTCAGCAGGAGGATGTAAAAATACCATTTAATCTTATCTGTGCAACACTTCTTGTAGACTTATTTCACCATCTTCAGGCTCTCTTTGTTGAAAGACTGATTTATTTCTCAACTGTCAGAAAAGAGATCATCAATTTGCTGCATGCATTGAGTAAAAGCTGCTACACTTACATAAAACTTTATTCATGTATAAGATTCGAATAACACATGATACAGCTTTTCATATTAAATAATAATAATGAAATCAATGCAAAACATGCTTCTTTTCTTATCTAAAGAAAGCTCTCTAATACTGTGTCACATTTAGCACTTATTTGCTAAGCTTTATAAAGTTTTGGTTTAGAGTTAGACATAAGTACCTTTTATTTAGGAATGTTTTCTACCCTGTTGTGCATATATGAGTTACCGGGACACTTCTGTGTTATTTTTCATTACTGTCAATTCACTATTCCATCTCTGCAGGGGCATCGATAACAAATTTACATGCCCGTGCTAAATTATTGACTTAAACGTTGAGCATTTTGCTCTCTTTCAGCATTCGCGGCTCAGGACCTCAGAAAAGTACTTTGCCAAGTCAGGAGCAAATTTAAATTTCGAATTTTACACCGCCCTCCATTACACAAAATCTCCCTCCTGCTCCAAATCAGGAGTCGGTAAATTCAGTACCTACCCCAGACACTACAACATAAAAGTTTGCAAAGAACAACCTGGCCGAGCATTTCCACTGATAATGAAGAAACAAATTGCAGTTTCTGGAACAAATAATAAAACAGCCTCCGAAGCGGGTCTGCCTGCGGAGAGCCCTCCCGTCTTGCTCCGGGAGCGCTTTGATATGGTGGTGGCTTTGTTTTAGGCCTCACACGCACATGGACGCACGCGGGGAGGAAAGTAGGGGAGCTCGGCAAAACTCGCCCTTCAAACCTGAAAGAACTTGGCTGCAGAATTTAAAAAAAGAAATTAAACAGTAGTAAATACAGGCGGGACAAAAGCCCTTTTCTCGTTGTGTAACGAACGTAATACTGATAGATTACTCCCCGGTTTCCATGGGGACCTTTTTGTTCTAACTTCAGATACCGATGATTAGGGTTAAATGAGGCACCTCGTATTTTTTCGCCGAACGGAACGGAGTAGCTGGGGGAAAGCGGGGCAAAACTGATCGCTATCGATCGATTTTTAAAAAAAATTTATTTTATTTTATTTTTAATTTTTTTTTTTTTTAAGAAAGATGATTACTTCTAATCCTTGAGGAACTGCGGCTGCTGGCAGGGCACAATTAGCACATTTTTAGCATTCCTGTAAGGGCCGCCCGCCAAAGCAGGCTGACCGTGCTCCCCCAGCCCAGGCCGGGGGTCCCCGGCACCCCGTGGCCTCCCGAGAGACCCCTCGGGGGGCACCTCTCGGGGGTTCAGCTGTAGTGAGACCCCTCGGGGGAATTCAGTTGTAGTGAGACCTCTCGGGGGGTTCAGGTGGAGGAAGAACTTAGGAGGGGTGGCACCGCTGCCATGTAGGCCAGGCCAGGCCGGGCCGGGCCCACTGCCACATCATTTCGGGGCTTTTCGCCCCGAAACGGCCACAAGCTCCCACCCAGCGCGGCACTGGGCGTCCCGAGTGACTGTGGCCACGCGTGGCCGTGGGGGGCTGGTGGCTGTTGCGGTGGTTTGTTTCCCAGAGGGGAAGGGCTCGGAGTGGCGGCACGGTCCCCAGCCATGCCAGGGCCCCCTTAGGGTGCGCAGCGGGCCGCCCCCGGCCGGCAGCACCCGCGCTCTCCGCGCCGCTCCCCCAGCGGCGGCTCCAGGCGCGGGGCGGCCGACGACTCCCCCCGAAAGTCGCCGCTCTTCTCCCCCCGACCCGGCCGGTGGAGCAGCCCGCTCCCCACCGTCCCCTGGCCGTACCGCGGGGCGCTGCCCGCCCCAGCCTTTCCCCGAGGTCTCTGGCCCTCGCCATCCTCCCCAGGCGGGAGGAAGAGGAGGCCGGGGCGGCGGTGGCTGCCATTGGCCGGGGAGCCACGGCTGCAGCTGCAGGACACAATTAATTATGCTAATGGCGTGGGGAGCGGATGTACTTTTTTCCCCCCTTTATTCCTCTCTCTTTTTTTGGCTGGTCGGTGCGGGAAGGAGACGCCCTGGGCTGGGATCACATGATATTGTCTTCGCGCCACTTTCGTAAAACCCTTTTTATTCCAGGGCTTTGCTCGGGCTCAAAGGTAACGTGTTTATCTTTCCATTTTCTTCCCCTTTCCTTCGCGCTTCTTTTTTGTTTCCCTTTTCCCAAGCCGGCGCGAACCCGAGGGTGCTCCCCGCATTTGTACCTTTTTATTATTTTATTTAAAATTTTTGTTTTCTTGTATTTCCCTTTTTAATTTTTTTTTTTTTTCACTCCTCTCTTGCGCGGCTCTCGCGACTCACTGGGCTGCGCCGCAATCTCTGCCGAGCGGCACGGATTGCCCGGGGTGGGGGAACGCGCAGCCGGGCGGGCAGTTCCGAGCCGCGACCCCCGTCCCTGGGGGGGTGGCAGCGCCTTCCCGGGGCGAGGGCGGCAGCCGCCCACCTGTAGGAGTACGCGGGGCTCGCCCTGCCTCCCGCGTGGGCCCGCGGCTCCCACGCTACGCCCGGCCCTCCTCACCCTGGAGCGGCTCGCAGCGGCTGGTGTCCCCCACCCCCGCCTCTTCGCGCCCGTGGCCGGCGGCTCCCGCGGTACCAACAATGGACGGGGCCGCGGCGGGAGGCCGAAACTTGGGGCTCCCGGCCGGCCGCTGTGGTGCGGGGGGGCCGGAGAGGGGGGGAAAACACAGCCCCGTGCGATGCGGCCCCCTCCCCGCTGCCCCTCTCGTGCGTGTGTGGGGGGGGAAGAGGAGCGAGGGGTCGCGCGCCGCCCCCGCGTGGCCGGTGCGTGGGGGGAGGGGGCGCGCGCGGCGAGCACATGGCGGCGTGGGGCGGTAGGGCGCATGCGCGGCGCGCGGAGCGCGCTGGGGCATGTAGTGCGGGGCCGGTCGGGAGGCGGCGCGCGGCGGGTGCGCGCGCGCTCGGTCGCTGGCTGGCGCGCGGAGGGGGCGGGCGGGAGCTGGACCACGCGCTCGGCGGAGCCGCCGTCGGGGCGCCGCGCTCCGCTCCCGCCGGGCCGTCCCCCTTTCCCCTCCCCGTCTCGGCGGCGCTCAGGCAAGACCGGGGGTGGCGGCACTGGCGGGAGCCGGGGGCGAGGAGAGGGGCCGGGGGGGGCGGCGGGGGGAGGGGGGCTGGGGCGGCGGGAGGCATCCGGGGTGCCCCCGTCGGGCCGGGACAAAGGGGCCGCCCGCGGCCGTGCGGAGCCGCCCTCGGCGCAACTTGGCGCCGGGTTCACTGCTCCCCTTGCCCGGGGGCGC
>JANIJG010020073.1:0-21627 GCA_024611175.1 Megaceryle torquata | reverse complement strand
GGGGGGGGGAGGTGGCGGGGCCTGGGATAACTGCGAAAAACAATGAAGAAATGCCGAGATCCGCTAATTTTGCTCCAATCCCTGTCACTCTCCCCGCGGAGAAGGCTTGCCCCTGCCCGACGGGCGAGGGCTCAGTCTTGTGTGCTGTGCTTGTGCAAGCAGAAGAGTCGGGAGCCCCGAGGTGGGATCATGGAATCCCCTGGAGTGGATGCAGCAGCAGCGCCGTGGGCCGGCCTGCCCCCGCCACGCCTGGGGCGCTGCCTCGTTGTCAGGTAGGGAAACTGAGGCACAAGCACTCTTCTCTCCGGGCTGTATCCCCCATGTCCCCCTCCACCTGCCCTAGAGTCACTCAGCAATCACACATGGGGGACTAATTAATTATCACAATTAAGCTTTCGGGACCCGAGGCTGAAACCCGGGGATTTGCAGAGAAAAGAGGGGGGACACACACGACACCGAGTGCGGCAATGTGTGTCGCGTCTGACCCACGGGTGTCCCAGAGGACGGGGGGCCCAAACCACCTTCCCACAGGCTTAACCCTTCCCTTGCTGGAGGTCTCGGGGTCCCAGGTTTCAGCTCTAAGATCTCAGCCTCATCCATCACCGAGTTAAAAAAAAAAAAAAATCAAGAGGGAAGCCAATACAGACAAACACATCAAGACTCAGGAGTGGCGACCCTTGGAAAAGGCAGGGTCCAACCAGATATGAATCATTTTTCTTTGCATACTTTAAAGGAATTACTAGTGATATGCACGGCTGTCACTGCAAACTACATTTATGGATTTGCAAGTCATTTCCATAAATCAGCTGCATTGGATCCATCAGAAGAGCAGAGCCTGGCGTCGGTGCGAAGATGATGGAGCTCTCTTTGAACGTATAATGAAGTGTTCCAAGGGCTGCAGTTATTTTTCTGCTTGTTAAGGATTTTTTTTCTTCTTCTTCTTTTTTTTTTTTTTTTTTTTTTTTTTTTTGAAGGGGGACACACACACACTTTTCGAATTTGATTTTAAATTAAAACGTCGCCAAGAGATGTTTTATTGGTGATCACCCTTATGATAAATTTATGCTTCAATAATTACTTTTCACGGAATATCGATTTTCTCTGGCAAAAGCCTTTTTCACTCCTCCCCAAACCCTGTCTCCCATTTCCCGAACAAGGCAGCACTCCTCGCCTCCCCCCCCCGCCCCGGGGGCGGCTCCGCAGGGAAAAAACACGGGTGGGAAACAAGGAGAGGGCCGCCAAAAGTTAATGTGTGAGCCGCTGCAGGACAGCCCGATGGCCGGGGAAGCCCTACCCCCTCCCAGGTTCAGTGGGGCCATAGATGGAGGAAGGAGGGGCTTCCCCTGACTTGGTGGGGGCGTTGCTCAGAAGGATGCAGTCAACCTCCGAGGCTGCAGTAAACCTCCCCCCCTCTGAGGTGTCCTGACCACTGGGGAGTCGGACTGCTGCTCCACAGTCGTCTCGTTCCTGCCCCCTCCCTCACCTCCACCTGCTTCTAAATCAAGAGCAAACCTCCCCGTGAGAGTGTGCAGTCCATTCCAGCAGTCCATAAACAAGGGGAGTGCCTGTGCCCATTCCCCTGGTACCAGTGAAAGCTCAGTGAGTGACTGCCCCTTCTCACTATGTCCCTCATACTTGCCCTGGCTGTCTAGGAGCCCCCACGTCCCCCTCCTGGTGCCTGGACTGGGAAGGGGAGCAGGAAGGGCTGCACATGGCAAAGGGAAGGTTTTACTTTACCAGGGCCATAACCCTTAGAAGTTTACAAGTGTGCTGAATGGTGTCTCAATCTACAAATGCACCACCCCTTCTAGGGACCCAGCTGCCCCCTCCACACTACCCACAGCAAGCTCATACTCCCCAGCCCCAGTCCCACTTCTCTTTCCTTACAACCCTACAAACATGCTGCTGGAAACATGTTCAGGGTACTCAAGCAGATGCACGGGTTCTGTGACAGGTTCACAGCCTAAAGCAATGCCAAGGTCACCTGAACCAGGACCAGCTTGTTGCACAAATGCTCCTTACCTTCAAAAACATTATAACAACCAAACTGGAGTTTTCCAAGATGTCAAATGCATCCAAATAAATCACTTCTCATGTGTCCTTTCCTGACAAAGCCAATATTCCTCTCAGCACCCCCCCACACACACTCCATTTATTATGGAAATAACTTTCCCCTTGGAAGGGACTCAGTGCTCAGAGGACAGAGAGATGAGAGCAGGATAGCACAGGGCAAGTCAACACAGAAACTCGAAGCCCATGGTGATTCCCCCCAAGGACCCATTCACAGGGTTTCCTTTCATCACACTATTAGCTGACAGGTAATGTTTTTATTATTATTTATTATTATTATTTTAAATAAATGTGGTCCTTTCCTTGGAAGCAGGACCATGATATTTGGTGGAAAAGTGATGTGACTGCAAGCAAGAGGCTTGCTGGCTGTGGGAAGACCACTTGTCCCTAAACTCTGGTCCATGCATAGGAGTTTGCTGGTGTTGGTAATTTTTGTCCTAGCTCCCACGGTAAAAATCACAGGTACTAACGCATGGGTGGATGGATCATCTTGTTCCCTGTTTGGTTTTTAAGCAGTGAATTAGAAGAGTACACAGCACTGTCCACATCCCCAAACCCTGAATGCCAAACCTAAGGGCTCTGGCAGCTGTTCAGGGCAGGTTTCCCAAGGCCCGTGCACATTTCCCATGACCTAGAGCAAGAGGAAGCCTCTGAGCATGAACAGCAAAGCTGCAGTGGGAACTCAGTGTGTGAGCAGAGCTGTGGCACCCTGCACACCCCTGCCTTGCCCAGGTCTGGCTTTGCAGCAAGAGTGGAGGCTGCAGCATGCACCTTGCAGGGGTACAGCCTTGGCCAGGCATGAGGGGTTCCTTCCAGATGATTGTGGCATCCCTGCTTTTATCTGCCATGGGGCTTTTTTCATCTGCTGCATCCCCAGTAGATAGTACCTTTTAATGGACTTGGGGACAGTTCTTGCTCCCCAAATTCCTGTACACTGCCAAAAATGGAGCAGCCACAGAACTAACACGGGCTCAGGCTGGATTGCTCCAAATTCACCACAGAGATCTGGGCAAAATCTGGACCCATGTGCAGCTGGGGAGGAGGAACAGGCTGTCCTGTCTCACTTCTCTCCCCTCGGCTCCTGTTATGTGCAGGTCTCTGCTCTTGGCACGACCCAAAATGTCACTGTCTTGCACCAGCCCTTGTTCACCTCCTCCCAGGTGTCTCCTCGTCAGGGCAAGCCGGGCCTCCAAGATCCCGAACCCAGTCTTCCCTCCCTAGTTAAAGCATTGATTAGCACAGGCTGCTAATTTTCCTGCTTTACCAGTACCATACTTCAAAGCGACCACTTCCCCAGGCTCACCTCACCACGTTCCCCACGACAAACCCGTGGGCATCCCAAGACCACTTTGCTCCGGACAGCAGAGGAGGGAGCTGGGCCAGGGGGATGCGGTGGGAGTTCCTGGATACCCCGTCCCCCCCGTGCAGCTTTCCCCTTCCCCAGCGCGTCGGAGCCGGCTCGGCTCTGCCTCCCTGCCCGGCTCTCAAAGCTTAGGCGAGGGGGACCTCTGCAGGCTGCGCCGCAACCGCCGGCACCCCACGAAGACACAGCTGCCCACCCCACTTTGTGGGACACGGCAGGGCATGCCGCCTCCTGCGATGAGTTTTTAATAAAGGAAAACAGCCTTTCTAAAGGTGAAAAGCGACAAAGCGGAAGGGTGCTGTGAGCAAAACGCCCCGTAGTATCCCTTTTGCTAGGTGAGCAGTCACTTCGTGTCCCACAGAGAAATCAAGCAGTGTTTTCCTGGAGGTTGTGATAATGTCTAATGGCAGACACAGTGTGAAGAAGTGTATTGGCCCCCCGTGCCCAATACCAGAGCTGAGGCAGCAAGATGCTACTCCAGTAATGCAGGCTGAAGGGTGAAACCCATCCCCTGTTTCACAGTGATTTCCAAGAGGTTTGCTGCTAAAACTATGTTGACACCAGTGCCACAGATCTCAGGGACAGCAAGGAAGGTTGAAGTCAGGCACAAGGTGAGACTAGACACAACCCAACTACTCTGAGAAACAGTGAGGCAGCAGGATGGTCCTGTGTGCACATTGTGCATGCCCCTCAGTCCCAGCCCCTTTAAATTTAAGTGTCTTGAATTTCCTGTACTTGTCATGCCTCTAATCACATTTTGGCTGAAATTCACACCTGGAATGAGCCCTGTGACTCTCTGCAGCCTGTTCCAAACCTGCCAGCTGCCTAAATGTTAGGAGATGCTTTATACTTCCGTGCAGTTATAGCCACTTGCAGAACTGGTATGAACCTACTGCTCTGCTTGGCCTCAAGACACAAAGCTGCCTTCCCAGACATCATTGCATTCCATTGATACTGCCAGTCCACAGTTCCATGTACAAGGTCTTTATAGGGCATCTGAACTCTGAATACACCACATGGCTGCATGAAGACGTTGGACTGTGTGCTTCCTGCTCTCCCAGCAGTACGCTGGCAGCTCCCCTAGGCATCCTGTGCTTGCATGTTCCCTTGCACAAGTGCCCTCAACCATGCCAGGGATGCTTGGTGGGGTGTTAAGAAAGATAGACTCAGACTCTTCTTGGACTACAGGGAAAGACTAAGGAGCAATGGACATGAGTTGCATCAAGGAAAACTCAAATTAGAAAATAGGAAAAGAAACTCCACACATGACGGGTTATCAAATGCTGAACCAGGGATCAGACTTTGGGGTCAGCAGCCTCAGAGACGTTCAAAGGTTGACTGAACTGAGTGACCTGGCCCTGAAGCAGTGAGCCCTGCTCAGAGAGAGGGCTGTATCAGAGACTTCCCAATGCTGCTTCCAACCTGAATTACACTATGATTCAATTATCATGCAGACAAACTCCTGGCTGCTGCTCCTGAATCCTCCTCATCCATCAGTGTTTTCCAGCACAGCAAAATAAGTTGAAGCAGCCAAGCAACTTTCAACTCCATCAGCACAAGCAGCGATGTAAAGCTGGTGTCACACAGTCCGTAATCAGCTGCTATTTCTCATTTCTTAAAATCATATTATTTTATGAGCCACTAATGATTTTCCCAAATAGCCCCATTTGTTCTTCACCTAATTCAACCATAGCCTTTAATTGTTTGATACAAATAGCTTCCATTTCTCTCACTTTCTTCTCTCTTTCTTTGCCCCGTGGGGTGGAATCAGCCATGACACCCGTGAGCAAGGCTGTAAAACAACTTCTGCCTGCATTCTTTTTGCCCTGCCCATCCAAGGGTGCAGAAACCATGGCCAAGGTAGGAGGGAACTTGCCATGTTTGCTCTATGAGCATTTCAAGAGAAAGCAAAAGGATAGTGCTACCAGATGTAAGGAACAGCCCAAAGTGAGATGAAATAATAATTAACTGATTACTTGGGGCTGCCACCAGGACCACCCACTCCATTTACCCAATGTCTGGAGTGAGACAGCCAGGGCCTGGCTCTAAAGCACCTTACTTTGAAGTGGTGACAAGCATTCCCCTCAAAAGCCTTTTGCAATGGGTTTGGTGATAAGAAAGTTGAAGGCATGGTGGAGAAAGACTCCACGAGGAAAGCTTCCCAGCCCCTCCTGCCCTCCATTCTGCTATGTTGCAGCCCTTGATTTTGATGCTTTCTCTAGGCTCCCTTTTGTGGCAGAAAGGATGAAGTTACTCTTCCAGAGAAGGGGCTGGAAAGAAAGGAGTTTGTCAGGAAAACCTTAGACAAAGGAAGCGGGTTAGGTATTCTGCTACCTGCAAGCATGGCCGGGGCCTGTGTGCATAGCATAGGCTGTTTCTTGCTCCTCTTTTGGCTGATGTCCCCAAATCAAGGCACAAGAGCTCGGTGATGCTCCCTGAAAGATGCCCAATGCCTTGGCTGAAGCTGCTTGTGAGGTCCTCTCAGTGGCCTTGGCTGGCCTGGAGAGCCTCCAGGACTCAGTCAAAGGGAGCCCTGCTGTTGCACATCACACAGGGTAAGCTTAGTGCTGACTCACAACACATTGGGTACTCACCTGGCCAGGATAGGGCTGGGGGCTTCCATGTAGTTTCCTACAGGGTGTGGGTCTGGCACACAGCAGGCATGGTACTCCATCCACAAACTCTGGCAAATGACTACCTAGATCTTTTTTTTTTTAATTTCCCAAGCTGTGGCTCTCATCCAAGGCAGGAATCATCCTTCAAAGGAATAATGGCCAAGAAAATCCATTTCTTAGACAGTGATCCAGAAGGCGAATACCTCATGGCAGCCTCAGAGGTGATGGAGTTCACTCTCTACATCTCGTATTCTTCTCCATCTGCAACGAATTAAAAAAAAAAAAAAGAAAAAAACCAACAAACCAACCAACTCTGATGGTCTGATTTTGATGGAGTACTCCACAGGTCTGCTAATTGTTTTCCCATTAATCCTTGCTTTTGAAAGTAGAGCTGGATTTTAGTTGGAGTCATTCTGAAAGTCTGTCAGAGTCAAGAGGTGTGGTTTGCTAGCAGCAGGAGGGTGTAGAGGAATGACTAGATGGGTATGTGCTAACTCTTCAGGTTACAGGGAAGCTTGGGTTGTTTGGGTTTTTCTAAATATTATTTGGTTAGTTAGTTTTGTTTGTTTGAGGTTTTGTTTTTATTTTCACTTACTTTTCATCCCTGCTCCAGACACCAGCTCTAAATAACAATTTTCCCTGTCTGTCAGCAGCATCTGTTGGCAACAGAGGGGCTGCAATCCAGAACATGGGTGATCACTATCCCAGGGAGCTTCTCATTCAGATCTGGTAGAATAACCCCAAAATTAACTAGTTCTAATTGATGAGAAGAGCGGAGAGTTTTGAAAAGCTGTGTCTTAATAAGAATGTTTCTTCTCCTTTTTCTTAAAACTAAGAAGCTGTCTGCCCTAACCAGGATAGGTGGAAAAAGGTTTCTATGAGCAGGAGAGATAAAAAGGTCTGTCAGAAGAGGATTAGCTGGAGCACAGCCTGTCCCTGAGCAAGACAGAGGACGAGGTAGCCTTGAAAAGCCTGTCTAGTCTATTTTCTAGAGTTTTGTGAGGAAAACTGTAAAGCCAGTAGTGACAGAGGAGACCTGCATTAAGGGAGAAAATTAATGTTACTCTAACGCGTGGTGTTGCAATGAACCCGGACTGCCTCTAGCCCTGAAATTCCCCTGCTATCCCCAGCCCCATTGAGCAAGAGTAAGTCAAACAGAGGCTTTTTAATATCAGGAGGGTCATTGCTCTGTGGCCTACTGGCAAGTGTAGTTGAGTACCTGCATAGTCATTTCAGAGCAGATTTTGCTCCGTTTTGCAGAGCCTGAGGATCAGAGCAGGAAAGTTTGGGGGATAGAGTTGTGATGGCTCCTTAGGTCCATTTGCTGCTTATATCAGTTGACCATCCCACTCAGGACTGCAGGACCATTCCTTCTTGGGTGGGGGCCTGAGGGGAAGTGTTGCAGGATGCCCTTTCTGGCACACTGATCTGCAGGCCCAACAGGGAAAGAAAATCTTAGTAGCAAGGGGCTTGCCAAATCCCACCCCCAGCAGAAATGCAGCTGGGTGCAAGCAAATGGGAGGCATGGCTGGAAACAAGGACCCACACTGCATGTGGTTGGAAACTGTCCCAGATGGGGATGAGTCTCCAGGGCTGTCACAGCACAGGGCCACCCCAAGCTTGTGGTTGTGTGCCTCACTGTGTCAGGTTTAGTGGTGGCACAGCTGGTTCAGCTTTCCCAAGGGAAGGGCTCACACTGACATATCATCCATGGAAAGAAAAGTGAGCACAGTGCTTCAAACCCTGCACGCCAGGCAGGCCAGAAGGAGAGCAAGTAGTGTGAACCTGGGTGGTTCAAATGCCTCAGAGGTGCACAAAAAGCTGCAGGAGAAGAGGAGGGTAGAAAGGGCTTGGACAGCCATTCACAGACACTGCATATGACCATGTGTCTAATGCTGGCAAACCCAGCAAATCCCCAGCACCTGGCAAAAAAAAAATAAAAAAAAAATTGGTGCACCCTGGAGTTTGAGGCACATCTTGAAGAGTGTGAGATTGGCTGGCTTTGAGGTTTTTACATCCCAAATAGAAAACCTGAGTTGTCTGCATTTCTTCCCATGGCTTCATTTATTCCCACCAAAGTTTTTTCTTTCAGTAAAGAGATGTGAGTTGCATCCAGACTGCACCTCCTCATTTTCCTCCTCAAAATAATAACAGCCTCTTTTGCTAAGAGCACTATTAGGGTACTAAATGAAAATGAATTAAGTTTCATTCATTTGTTATTTTAGGAGCTTTGCCTCATCAGGGTTTTGCAAAGCTTCATTCTTCCACTCGCAGGAGACTGGCTTTAACATGCCCCTGCTGAGTTGTTGCTGCAAGTCACAAACCCATCACACTGGGAGTTTTACTTAATGCTAAGGGTTGCATTTTATTTTGTTTAATGTCAGAGTTTGCCTGCCACACTACTGGGGGAGTGGGGAAAGCCAGAGACTGGTTAGCTCAAGTCCATCATACTCAGCTTAGAAATACAAGTGACTTTCTGGCTGGTGAGTTTTTAGGCAAAATCCCAGTGCTCATTTGTCCAGAAAATACCACTTCCCTGCTCCCCTGCTTCAGAGAGGGTTCACCTGCTCATTGCATCAGGTCTCATCTTCTGGATTTTCTCCATCTACTGTGGTACACTTTGGACCACCAGCATGTGATAGTGGGGGCTGCCAGGGGTGGGAAGAGCTGGGGAGGGATTACTCTACATCTGCAGAGCACTCATCTTACCTGTGCTTTGGTCTTTAGATTGACTTTAAATGCAACAGAATAGCTCCAAAGAGTATCACAGTCTCCCCTGGTTAGGAACCATTCACCATCCACAGGAAGGCACCAGCTCCACCCAAGCCAAGAAGAAACATTGGAAAGGGGAAAAGATGAGAGAAAACCATGACAGAGACACATAAACTATCTTGGAACTGATGCCCATGTCTTTGCTACGTGAGCAAGCAGGCTCCTGGCTGCCCTTAACCACATGGGGTTAGATACAGCATTTGGACAAAATTCACACCCCTGCACAGGGCAGGGAGACAAAGAAAAAAAGCAACCAAGAGAGGTGAGAAGAAGAAGGGCTCAGACTCCCCCAAAGCTCAACATTTCAGACAAGCTGTCAGCTCTCATAGCTTGTACAGTCAAGCTGTGAGATCCATCACATCCCTCTTTCCTTCCCTCTTGAGTTCCTATAGCAGGTAGAGAAGGGAGGACAAGACCCTGGAGATAAATGCCTGCACATGGTGCTGGGACAGCTCGGTGTCGGCAGCAGGAAGCAGGAGGGAGAAGCACTCAGGGCAGGGCTCTCCCAGCCCCTAACCTTCCTGAGAGCCAGCACCCAGGATTTATGGAAGAAAGGCTTGGCAGTGACCTCTGATCCCCTCAGCACAGAGCGTGGACTCGGATGGCATTACAGCATGATGTACAGCCAGCGGCTCTGCTGGGCAGTCTCTTGTGAGCAATGGCATGCGATATTTCTGGAGTTTATACCTAGCTTTCCAGCTCGACGGGCTTTCTAGATATGATTTGTGCTGTATGTAGCTCTATAAATATTGAGCTCAGAGCATTATATATGGCGACAGCCCTACAGCACTCCCGGTGATATATCCCCACGTTTGTACTTGTAGGCGAATAATTTTAGTTTGAGTGGTGTGGCAATGAGAACAAGGAGGAAGTAAAATAAAAGGGTAATTCAAGCCCAGGCAAACAGCAGGGAACGTGCTTGAGGCTCGGCTGATCATTCAAAGCCTCTCCCACCAAATCACTCAGGGAACTGATGGCCAGAGACATTTCCCAAATTAATTACCCTATCCCTGCATTCTGCTGTCTGCAAAATAAAGAGGTGTCACCAAACCCCCCATGGCCAGGGTTGTGCTTAGAGGTGCTGATACAGGGCGGGGAGAATGCCAGGAACAGGACCTGGACTCTGAGGACAGGGTCAGACTCTCCCTGGAGGGCCTCTCTCAGGTTGCAGCACAGGGAGAACTTGGGCTGTTACCACCAGCCTCTCACCACACAATTCCCTGGAAAGCTGTGGCAGCATTTCCCTGGGAAACCATTATGACAAGCAGCTTGCAGGCCACCATGTAGGTGTGGGAACAAGGAGTTTTTCTTCTGCTATAAATGTTGGGATCGTTTAACCCACTTGGGCTGCTGCAGTCCAAGTGTTACTTTCCCACCCATAATTTCCACAGCATTACCTTTCCCTGTCCAGAAGATGGGCAAAGGGGATCAGATCCATGCAGCCACTTACCCCGTTCAGGCAGATGTTGTCAGGGCCTTGGGACACACTCCTGAGAGGGATGCTGGAATGACCAAATGCCCATCCCTAGGGGAAAATTGAGGTCGGATTTCATGTTGTGTCCCCTTCACTGTGATACTTCAAAATATTCAGGTACTTGCATTCATGCAGGGCTTGCCCAGGCTGACAGGTTCAGAGAACCCACCTTAAACCATTAAAATTATTAATTTCCACACCGGCATCAGAGCTCAGTGCTGACATGGGAAGCGCCCGTCCTTTAGCCCCACATCCCACCACTACAGGTGACAGAAGGATGTCTGGGTGACCCATCACTGTGTCCCCTGGTAAGAGGTCTGAGGCAGACCCTGTAATAAATCTTTACTTGTGCAATAGGTGAGTGAACAAGCACCTGATGAAGGGGATTGCAAGGGAGGGAAAAAGACTGGATGGACCAAGGTTATCAACACACTTTTCAACAGCAACCAGTCTGCACCGATGTGTTTCAGGGATGCCTCATTCCAGTACATATGCACTAATGGACTCATAATACTTACATTTTCATTACTGTACTCTTGCAGAATGGAACACACATTTCCCAAAGAAACCCCTCCATGCTGTTCCCAGTTTCAGCATTGTTGTACAAGGTCATCTAGGAGGAATTCAGTTCAGTTTGTTAGTCTGCTGTTAGCAAATAACTCCAGCAATAGACTGATGCAAAGAAGCTGAGACTCCCTCCCCCCAGGAAACCCACACCTTCCAGCTCCCTCATAACTACTCGAGGGCACCAGGCAAGGATATGGTCCCGTCAGAGCACTGGGTGTTGCAGGCAACAAGCCAAGAGCAGGCAAGACCGTTTACAAGGAACTGGAATTGTTTGCTCTGATTTTGTAAAGAGAAGGAAGGTCAACAGAGAACAATAGCTTTTTTTGGTGGCTTTATGTCAGGACAGGGACAGCAGCTGTTTGCAGTCACAGATATTGTGGACACAGATGATGAGAGAATTGATCTGATTTCTTCCTCCAGAAAAGATTTAAGCTATATGGGAACAAAACCTACTTCCACAGGAAACTGCTGCTTTAATCTCGAAGACACACAAAATGCTTGATCAGGATTTGACACAAAACAATTTGAGATAACAGTTGCAATTTTTAAACTTGTTTTAACTTTGTAGGGTTTGGATAGATGAGTAGGATAGATGAGTTGTCCATCACAGGGTCCCTTTAGTCAAATGTTGGTGACTCTCCAGGAGATTTGCTACAAGTGAAGGGGAAGGAGCAGCCTGAAGCATAAAATAAGAGGCAAAGGTGTTGCATCCTGGAGATCCAGTAGATCAGATGAATTGCAAGAAGCATCCATTGTAGTCACAAAACACATTAATCTCTTGCCCAAATGAGCCACTGAAACATTTAATTTTCCTACCTCCATTTCTGGATTACTTTCACCCTCTGGAGAGACCCAGCAATGTCAGGCTGCAAGCCATGTATTTCTAGAAAAGGTGACCTGCAAACTAGACCTAATGCCCTGGAACAGAATTAGCCCAAGCTTCCTTCATTGCAGGCCTGGAATTTTTTTGGCAATGTTAGTGCCTGCTTCAGTAGAGTGACTTGATCCTGTTGCAGACGTAGCATTCCCTGGGCTCTTTTGCAGGCACACAAGGCATCTCCCGAGGGCTGCGGCACCAAGCAGAGCACCAGAGTGCTTGGGGAGGAGGTTGTCCTGCCACTGTTGCTAGATCCAGCTCACCTCTATGACCTGATGAGGGCTGTGGCTAGGCAAAGGCATTCTGCAGACAGCACCATTTCACTCATCCTCCTGGTTCCCTTCTTGGTGGTATCTATTTCTTCCCTGGTACCAGCAGCTGAGATTGGAAACATCCTGTCGAGGCCATCTCTTCAGCCAGCTAACACAAGATTTATGCCATGAACAGCCTGACTCTAACTGCTGAGCCCTCTCGCTTGCACCACTCATCTGTGCTGGTGACAGTTCTCTCCAAGAAACACAGTTTGGTTGCAGCTGAGCTGCCATTGTCCCCCTTGGTCCCCAGACCACTCTGATGATTTACATGTGAAACTTCACTTTACCCTTACGTGAAGCAGGCAAATACACCTGAGAAGAGAAATTAGCTGCTTCAGTGACAGAACTCAGTTGCTTCCCAGTGAGATTCCCAGTGCCTCCAGCACAACAGGTAAATGAAACAGCTCACCCAGTGAGCATATTCCCAGCAGAGCATAGCTCAGGGCAGACATGGTGACAGCTCAGTGCTCTGCCTCCCCAGCCATCCCACCAGAACCAAGGACTGCACAAAGTGGGGCTCACTTTAGGGGTACTCACATTAGCCATCACAGGGCTAATGTTTTCTCCTCACTGCAGGAAATTATGCACTCCATCAGCTTTGCTGTGCATTCCCTTGCCTGTCTTCCTACCAAACCCAAACAGTTTCTGACTGTCCTGGTTTGAGTTAGATCAGAGCTAATTCTGTTCAGTGATTTTACCTTTCTGTTAAGTTTCTTCTAAGCAACTGCACTTTAACTGACGTTAATGGCATTTTTTTTTGCAGACAGTGTTTGCTTCTAGTAGTGATAATGCTTGATGTTTATAGTTACTACTAAGGATTGGTGTGTGCAGAAAGGTTCTTGCTTATACTTTACTCCCCTGAAGACCAAAACCACTTCTGGATCTTGTGTGCTATGTTGGGGTTGCAGAAAGTAAAAGGCCGCACCTGCAGGGAGGAGCAGACAGGGCAGTCCTGCTGCTGTCCTGCATGCTCACCCTCAGAACAACCCTTTTCTCCCTTTCAGTGATGAAAGGTCTTTGTGGGACAAGGACAGCAGGGTCACCTGTGAGGACCCACTGAGGGCATCCACCACTCATGTGTGGCAGGTCTGAAACCCACCTTCAAGTCTCCAGCCCAGGCCAGCAGGGACTGCTGCCAACTCTCCTCTGCCCCAGGGAAATGCCATTTTGGGCAGGGTGGTGAGGAGGACACAGGCAGGGAGGCCAGAGCCCAGCCTGAGCTTGAGGAGGACCAAGGGAGGGGCCAAAAAGGACAAAAAATTATTAGACAAAGATGATAGATAGACACAACCACAGACTCACCTGAATGTACCCACACATGCAAGTGCACTCAAAAGTCTTGCTTTAATTTTTTTGGAAACCAGGCTAGAAAGAGGAAACAAAGAAGATAAAGTTCACAGGTGGTAGACCATCCAGAGGATGTTTATCCCAAAATTCAGCATACCATTTTACATTGTATTTTGGCCTCTGGGCACCATTTCACTGGTAAATGCATCATGGAATAAATGCCAAGTGGTGGTGGAACATGGGTTACCCCTTCTTGGCAAGAATTACTTTTCTGGCAAATACTGGGGAATAAATGCATCTTTAAAAAACAATAACTTTTAAAACAGATGGACACAGACACTCACATACAAGCAGACCCCATTAAAGTTATTTGATGTGAACCAGAGAAAAGTGTCTCTAAATTGCATAATTATTATAAGAGACCAAGACACATTTCCTTAAACTGGTTCAAATCACTTTGGGGAGGGACAAGAGAGGGTTTCTGTCTGCATCATTAAGTGCTTTGATTTCCTGAAGCTTACCCTAGACTCTTCTTTTAAGAGTACTAAACATATGAATGTGATAAAATACAGGTGGTTTCCTTCAGCTTTATTGACTTCCTACACCACAAAGAGAAAATCACTGCTTCCTTGTTTACCTGTTCTAGCATTTCTTGGGTTTTTGTTTTTGGTTTTTTTGTCTTTTGATTAAATCAAGCAGCTTATTGGCTATCCTAGAGAGCTACTGCAGCCACCTGCTTTGACCAAGGCTCATCCCTCTGTGCTTAAAAAAATCTCAGCTGCTTGACCCCAGCACTTACTGCACCTCATGGGACAGAAGGTAGGGAGGGCTGTGTGACAAGGAGACAGACCCCTTTCTCCATGCTACTGCAGTTCAGGGAGTAGGAGACTCACAGGGGTCCCAGTTTTGCACCCTCAGCACAACTGCAAACCCCGAGCAGTGGTCCTACTCACATTCACACACACACCATCCTGACACTGCCCAGTCCACCTAAACATCTTTCAGACCTACCCATCATATGAAGTATCAGAAGACAGGATATCCCATGAGAAGTTTCACTTCTAAATGCCAGTGGGGAATACTGAATTCAAGGGAATCCATCCCCTGAATTTCTCAGTTCTGGCTTTATCAGAGATCCCTTTGGGGGACATGTTGTGCCCCAAAGGACATATTCAAGGCTGGGCTTGGCTGCCCTGCTATCACAGAATGTTTTAGGTTGACAGGGACCTTTAAAGGTCATCTAGTCCAATCCTTCCTGAAGTGAGCAGGGACATCTTCAACTAGATCAAATTGCTCAGAGCCCAGTCCAACCTGACCCGGAATGTTTCCGGGGATGGGACTTCTACCACCTCTCCGGACAACCTGTTCCAGTATTTCACCACCCTTATTGAGAAAAGAAAAAAAAAAGAAAAAAATTATTCCTTTTATCTAGTCTAAATCTACCCTCTTATAGCTGAAAAGCAGCACCTCTTACCCTACTGCAACAGGTCCTGTTAAAAAGATTGTCCCCATCTTTCTTATAGGCACCTTCTGCAAGCTTCCTCCCCAGTGCTCCTAGTCTAAGGCTCCCCTTGGTTAGCCTGGGGCTCGGGTGCCCGTGAGCATCCCCACCCGTGTGGATGGGACGGGAGGGAAGGACGTGAGGCCAGTGGCACGCGGGTGGGGATCCGTTGAGCGCACGGCGCCGGGCTCTCTCCGGCCCCTAGATGGAGCTCGGAGCCCACCATTGGCTCCGGGATGGCCCCGGAGGGCTGGCGGCAACTGGGCAGGCGGGGATGTTCACTGGTAGATTCCCCCACCTTCGCCTAGCTCAGGACCGAGCAGAGGGGCAGGGTGTGTGTGTCCCCCCAACCCCCCCCGTGTCTAACTCACCGTGGGTGCGCACTCCTGGCTGGAGAGGTGACCTCCGAGCCACCCTTTTACTCCAGATGGTATGTGCCGTCCTGCAGCTCTGCCCGCGCTGTAAAGCGCCCTGCATCAGGCTCACCTATGAAGGTGTGGTGGCACATATTTGGGGGACAGCACCGATAGCTTTGACCCCTACTTGTCTCAAGGTACTTGTGTGAACAGTTGTCTTTTCCTAGACCCCCATCCTTTGGGGGAAACCAAGCAGCCAGGCACCCTCTTCCCATCTCCTACAGAGGGGTCTGAGGTTTCCTGGCTCTTATCCAGAAAACATCCATGGGCCCTTAAAACAAAGGCAAATAAGGAGGGGAGGGCTGCTGAGATTGAAATGGGGAAGGCATAAGGAAGGAAAGAAAAGTCATGGAGTCACAAGGCAGCACCTGTAACACTGTCAGGCAATACTCAGCTAGTCCCCACCACCCCATCTCTTCTATGGGTGTGTCTCCATTCCCCCCACCCCACCAGGGCCAGTTTGGGCCAAGTTATCGGCCAAGGGAGTTCCTCTTGGAAAGGGAGCAGGGCTGGAGTCAGGACCTCCTGTGATCCCACTTGTTAACAGGGAAGGGAGAGAAACTGTTTTTCAAAACGCAGATGCTCAGCAACATAACACTACTTCTGTTTCCTCAATCCTCACAACTTTTGGCAGCATCTGTGACCACAAGCTCAGCCCAGGGCCTGGCACACAAACATGCACCCTGGAATCCCAGCATGGGCTCTGTGCTCTCTTGCCTAACAGCTACAAGTCTTGCTTACACATGTGATGCGCAGCATGGCTCTGCTCAAAGGGTATACGTACCTCAAGATCTTCAAAGGGACAGTCCAGGTTAGAGACTGTGTGGAATGGTTGTGGGTCCACCAATACATCCTTCTTGCATTGCTCCTCAGAGAGCACAGTCTGCTCTGTGTCCCCACCTCCTGCCTCTGGATGCAGTGGTATGAGCCATGGCCAAATCAGGTTTCAGACCTGTCATAACAACCGATAAGGTTTCAACATTTGTTTCCACTCCATCCTGAAAAGAAAGTCAGTTCTCTTAAAGTGTTTCCATGAGGATAGAGGGTGGCGGATAATGCCCCCTCCAGCAGATGCCCCACTTGCCTGTGCAAGCAGCCATGTTGGTGGGCAGGGCACCTGGGACTCATTCCTCTGGTCGCAGGGGTCCCTTCAGTGTCAGGAGAGCACAGCCTGGCAGTGGCAGAAACCCAACAGTGTCACAAGTACGTCTAAAACTTCCCGGAGCTTAATCCTGGAAGAAGGGCAGTGCCCTGGCTACCACCCAGCAGCTACTGCCGTGCTCCATGCCTGCGTCACCAGGGGATGCCATAGTCAGGACCTGCGTTTCAGCAGCAGACTCCTGACATGACATCTTCATGCCCTTGTGAGCCCCACCAGCACATGGCACCCACAATGGGGCCAGACAGGCTGAGGATAGTCCCCGGTGGGGGACAGTCCTCCTCTGCCCAACCCTGGCTCCTGCTGGACTAGGACCCCGAGTTCAGGTGTCCCACATTCATTTGCCCCCATAGCCCTTGGGCCTGCAGAGACTTGGCACCTTTTTTTTTCCTGCAGCTTTCAAAATAACATCCTTCTAGTACATCCCAGCTCCCAGGAACCTGCTGGCATTTCATCTCTACTCCCGTCTGTTCCCCCAGTCTCACTTCAGAGGACCTGCTCTTCTCACCCAGGCTCTTGGGGCTCTCCTGTAAAAACAGGATCTTCCCAGATCGGCTGGGGAGGGTCTTACACCTGGAGACAGGGACCTGTGTAGAGGCCTGGCCACAACTCAGGGCACTTATGCTCACTTCCTGAGAATGACTCTGAGCAAGCTCTGCCCCACCTGTACCTTTATTTTCCCCTTTGCCACTTTGCACAGGGAGATCTTGGGGTCAAGCTCTGTCTCTCAGCACATTTAGATCCAACATACCTGATAGCCCAAGCTCCCACTGACCACCAGAATCACAAAACAAATGCTTTCTAGATGAAAACACAGAGGGGAAGAGCCTGGCCAGCCCTGACATGTGTCCAAAAACTGAGCATTTGCAACAGCACATACCAATCACTAAACAAAGCAACTTTAAAAAAAAAATTTCTTTTGCTAAAACAGGGAATTCCCCAGGAAGCAGAGCTTTTCTCCATGTTTTCATCTATCCCTGTCTTTGTACTGCTTCCCAACTGCAGTTAAAATAAGTATATATTGATTGATTGATATTTTTTAAGCACCGCTTTGTTAATTTTAGGCAGCTGCAGTCTAGGAAAGACAGACAGTTAACCGCAGCTCTCAGACCAGCGGGTTTACATTCTTTGCAGGCAATGAGAAAACGAGTTTTCTCAAGCCTTGCTCGTTCCTGCTCAAAAATTAGAGAGAGGACTCCCATCTATTTCTGCTCATTTTATTTTTGCTCCAGAAACAGAAAGGCAAAGGGCGGCTGAGCTGAGGGTAAGTACTGATTTTCCAGCCCCAAGGAAGAGCAGGTCAGGGGTTTGCAGCTCTTTGCAATGGGGGATTTGCACACTTTCAGTGTGCAGATTTTCAGCTGGAGGGTTGGCAGGTAATTACAGGTTACACAGCTAAATGCTGCTGGAGCCAGCCCCAACCACAACTAGCTGCAAAAAGAAGGAAGCCAGAAATTAATTTATAGACTTGGAAAATCAAGACTCTTTTGCTGCCTCTGGAAAAAAAATATAAAAATCTCATGGAATACAATTTTAAGTTTGACTTGAATAAATGTATAGAACACATTTAAAATTACCTAAATAACAAAGAGTTTCTGATCAATAGAAAGTAATAGCAGCAAAGAACCTCAGTCTTAATCTTGGACAAGTTCTGACATATCAAATACAAATTTTCTATTTTAACAAAGACAAAAATAATAATATCAAAGAAAAAAAATCTAAGTCCCAATTCAATTCATAAACAAAAATCTGCAAAAACAGAGATGATTTAGAGGATTTGAATCCAGCAGAAGCTTGTGATAATCTATAGCTTTGTGTGCTTTCCTTCTTCCCTTAATATTTGTTTAAAAAAACACCAACTTTTAAAGTCTTATTTCTCTTCCTAAATCCAGACTTTTTAATTTACAAAATTTTCAACCAGGACATTTTGATAATTTCAATTCTTATTTCACAAACATTTGCAAATAAGCAACCATCAGAGCTCACTATTGCACAAAGAAATCAGTGTTGCTCATACAGTCTGCTTCTGGTGGGGTGAGGGAGGGGAAGAAAAAAAAAAATTAATTCAAAAACTTCCAGCTGTCCCAGAACCCCGGACAGGGCTGCATTTTTACTGTAACCCAAGCAGTTTTCAGCAAAGACACTTTCAGTTTTGTCAGTAAATCAGCTTTGTTTTTCTACCCCACCCAGGCTATGAGCGCATGGAAGCTGCGCTCGGCGGTGAGGAGGGGGCTGCCTCCACAGGGCTGGGCTCCCGCTGGCCCCATGCTGGGTCAGCAGTCCCAGTTTTAAGTTTTTTTGGAGGTGTGGGTTAGTTAATTAGGAGTACATCCAAAAATAAGCATTTACAGTCCAGGTGAGGTGTTTGTGGAGTCAGAGCCTCCTTTTATTATCAATTATACAAACTATATTAAAGGACACATATACTCACCCAGGTCTTCTTCCAGCAAATGCCACGTACAGGTGATTCTTGCAAAGGCTGCTGCAGAAAAAATAGCATTAAATACACAACAAATTCCCATAGATGGGATAATGCAGCCTAAGAAAAGCTGCATGTGGTCTTTATGAGTACTTGCACAAAAACTGGGACATGCACCTACTGCAAGGAGCCAAACATGCCAGCCCACACCCAGGAAAAAACACAACTGCAGGCTCTTTAAGGTGTGAGGCTCCAGCAAAGACCTTTTAGCCTTTCCCTAGGCCCATCGCTCCATAAAGATAAACCAACTGATCCTTGTTTGCATGACTCATGTGCTTAACTAATTGGCTAAATGGGGCCAGACCTCTGGCTCCCTCCTGCCCACATAGTTTGCAGAGCTGGGACCAGACTCAGACAACCGCAGCCCATCCAGCTGGGCTTTGTCTCTTCCAGCTCCACACAGATGTTTAATACTCCACTTCCTTGTGCAAAGACAGTGCTTTTTCTCCCTCCATATGTTGCCTTCAAAAGCTCAGCACATCCATAACCAACCCAACATGATCAATAACTCTTGGTCCCTGGCAGCACTGCGAGCAACAGAGATGGGCCTGATCACTGTGCACTCTCCTGCAATGCCTGTGGACCCTCAGCTGCGAGTATCCCACAGACTTTTTCCCTCCAGCCCAAGTTCACTCCATCTTGGTCTGTATTTCTTAGATACAGTCTAACAGTGGAAAAAAACATTTATTCCTAACTTCCATTTCACATTTGGGATTTGCTATATTTTGAGATAGAGGGAAGGGGGAAATTACTTTCGAGGCTTCTTAATACAATCTTATTCCTGTTCCCAAATAGATATAACAGGAAAAATTAAATCAGCCTTCAACATGGTATGAATGGCCTAGGATATGGCTGAGATGGTGTCAGTCTACAAAATGTATCATTATGTGTCATCATTTCATGTCATTGCTTATTGATTTAATTCCATCATATTTCAGGCAACTTTTATTGTTTAGGTACAGATCATCATATTAATAACTGGAAGCACATATGCAGATATCAAAAATACCTCCTGCCACTAAACCAATTTTTAAAATGAATCCAGGAGAAGTATTTTAACAGAAAGCCTGTGCAGAAGCAATTGTTCCAGGGACAAGAAAGACTGGACAAGTATATCTCTGGTTCCAATGTTACACATATTGTAATTTCATACCAAGATTTCTTTTATTTTTATTGTGCCTTTTTTTTTTTTTTTTTTAACAGGAAAGATTGATAAGAAAAGGAGGAAGTCAACAGTTTTGAGAACAAGGTGTAGCTAAATGTTGTATCTAAACACATGCCCTTGGATGTACATTATCATACATTCAACTTCACTGGGGAACATTTTGGAATATGAACTGAATAATGTGGATATTATAAAATGGTTGTCTTGGAATTAAATTCTAAGATATTGATGTGTCATAATAATAAAATAGAAAACACTTTCAATATCAGCAGTGAGCTCCATCATCCTTTTATAAAATGATTTTGTGGTTTTCCTACACAGAAACCTTGAAAACCAAAATGTACACTGCATCAAACTGTAAAGCACTAAAGATCTGTACACAGCAATGCCTCCTGAAGTAGTAAGCCCTAAGGCCAGCATTATCCTTGTACCCAAAGTTGGGCACATCTTAAATTATTGTCTTAATCAGTTCCTAAAAATCTGTCTGTGGTATGAAACAGAATTCAAACAAAAGACTTCTGTGAAATTTATCTTGGAAAAAATGCAAGGTATTTTATTTTAGCAGGTTTTTTGAGGGATATCTTTTAAAGATATCTCCAAAAAAGTGTTTTCTGTATTTGCTTATTTTTCCTGTTTTGTTGGGTTTTTTTTTCTTTTTTTGGCTTCTCATCTCTCCACTGCTGCAGATGTTTCTCTGTGTTCACTCATGTGTCGGACTGTAGGATGGGAAAATTTTCAGCCCAATCCTGTAATAGTAGATTTTGGATAAAGCAGGCTCTTCATACACTCCCTTAACAAGCCCCCATCAGTGCTGCACTCAGGGAACCCAGCTTCCAGTGTTATCAAATGCCAGAAATTAAAGGCTTGGGGTGTTTTGTCACCCACGTCCCACATGGCAGCCTGTCCCCAGGGCCACGTCTGGGGGTTCTGGGCAACGGCTTGTGACCCACTGCCATTATCAGTTCTTTCCTCCAACATCCTTTACCCAGTAACTCCCAGTGCTGAAAGGAAACACCAGGCTGAAGTCAACCCAGTTTCCCACAAGGAAACCAATGACAGTTTTACCACTGGTTTGATTTTCCTCGGAGAAAGGCGTACCTAGCTGGGGACAACATCTCTGAAAAAGGTTGAGCATGAATGGAAAACAGGGTCCCTAGAATAATTCCCTTCATGGTTGTTTCTAAAATGTACTCCTGCAGTTTTCTTTGTACTCAAATTTACCCTTCCATGTAAAGTTTCAGACACAAATATTTCTAGACCCACCCCCAGTCCAGGTGAGATGACAATCCAAGGTCTCATTCAAGAAATTATTCAACACAAATTTAAGGCAAAGCCCTTGTGCGATTCTTGTCATTCCCAGCAAGCCCCTAGAAGGGCTACAATTAAAGCAGGTTCTAAATTCACTGCTGTGTTGAAGCCTGAAAATGTTTACAAGATCAGGGATTAAAATGCAGGAAATTACCTCTGGAGATCCCAAACTCAAGCAGACCTGAGCGAAGTCAAATGGAAACACTAACTCTATATTTATTAAAAAAAAAGGAGAAAAAAAAAAAAAAAAAAAAAAAAAG
>JANIJG010020072.1:0-11309 GCA_024611175.1 Megaceryle torquata | reverse complement strand
TGGCGTGGTGCCCCTCGGTTTTGTTCGTTTTAGGTTTTTGGGGTATACAACAGAAAGCCAATTATCCCAAAAAAAAAAAAAAAAAAAAAAAAAAAAAAAAAGCCTTTGAAGTGCGGAGCACTTTGATCCTTGTTTTCACAGGTGGGAAACAGAGACAACTGTATTAAGTGAAGTCCAAAGGTCACACAGGTTGCCTTCTAGCAAAGCGGCAAAACTAGACACAGATATCCCAAGTACCAGGCTAGTTGTTTAAAATGCAATTGTTGAACACAATACCCTTGTATATGTGATGTACGGTAGGTAAAAACAGCAATGGAAGAGCTCCCTCCTATATTCTTCTCTTTCTTACAAAAAATGTCTGCCTCAACATCTTGGAATGCCAAGTGTGTTTAAAGAGCCTGCCCTAGCTCCTTGTGAAGTTGAAAAAAAAACCTAGTGGTAGCCACTGTGAGGGCAAACAAACTTGTAGAGGCTAGTGTTAAAGCACTCAAGTTCATCTCCCCAGCCATTGCCAAGAAGCAAAACTACAGCAATCAGAACGGTTCACTTGGGCCTTTTACCCAAAAGCATGGGATTTTATTTTTGCATGGCTGATGGTCTCAGCCTTATCATGCCATTGAAAATAGCAAGTAGGTTTTTGAGTTTGGCTCAAGAATCCTGATGAGTTTTGAAATAAAAATAAAAAAATCTGAGGAATCACGGTCCCAGGAGTCTTCCTAGCTTGTTTTGTCTCAGCTCTGCATTGTCTCTTTCCTGCCTGCCTTCATAAGCCCCAGATGTAGGGATCACCCTTTCTTTACCTGGAGGCTCTCAGAACCAAGAATGACAAACATCCCTCATACACATAGCACCCTTTGAGTACTACTACTACTAAATTAGAGGTATAATGAGGTATAAGGTATAATATCTAAGGTATATATAATTAATATATAATATATAATATTATAATATTAGTCTTACTATAAAAGATTAAGAAAAAACACTTTCCTTTCCAAAACTAGAAAAAAAAAGGTCAAAGCCCCACAGCAGTAGAATTTGGTGAGTGCCAAACAGCAGTAGCACCCCTGATATCCTAGCAGGGTTTCAGATTCAATGGTCTAATTCCACTTCTCAGCATTAAACTCATTTAAAGTGATTTAATTCTGCCACAGCGCTGACAAGTAGCCCCAGATGAAACCCAGGTAATGAGATTTTGTAGATTAAGTTAGTCTCACTTCAGGTTTCTCATTATGAAGACTAGGTAAAAACCTGTTTGAATCCTCCCCATTTCAGAAAGCAGATGAGGTGAGACAGAGCTCTGTTAAAAGAGTGACATTGGGGGTAGCACATGACACTCAGACATTAAAGTGTCAGTCTTGTTGAGTGTGTGTCAGCTTTAGTTTGCATTTGGCTTTACACCAAGACTTACTAAATATGGAAAAACACGGGTGTGTGCAAGTGACTGAACTGGAACTGTGAGAGGGTCAGGCCTTTACTTCTCATAGAAGAGCAGCCAGAGACACCCAGGAGTGGGTCCAGAGAAGGGCAATGAAACTGGTGAGGGGTCTGGAAAGCATGCCTGATGAGGAGAGGCTGAGGAACTGGGGTTGTTTAGTCTGGAGGAGACTGAGAGGAAACCTTATTGCTCTCTACAACTACCTAAAAGGAGGTTGTAGCAAGGCTGGTGTTGGTCTCCCAAATTACTAAAGATAAAAGGAGAGGAAATGGCTTCAAGTTGCATCAGGGGAGGTTTAGATTGGATATTAGGAAGAAATTCTTCACTGAGAGAGTGGTTAGGCACTGGAACAGGCTGCCCAGGGAGGTAGTGGAGTCACCATCCCTGGAGGGCTTTAAAAAATGAGTAGACATAGCACTTGAGGCTCTAGTCTAATGGGTAGAGAGATACTAGGATGAAGGTTGGACTTGATGATCCTAGAGGTCCTTTCCAGACATGATTCTGTTCTATTCTATGACAGCACCTCACACCACTATACACTTTGAAACTACCAGCTGTCAGAGTACTAAACTCACTCCTTTTCCACAGAAGGGCTTAAGGAGAGGAACATATGCAGCGAGGCCAGCTGGGCAACTCAAATCCCAACCTTAATTTTCCTTAAAATTCTGGTGTACATAAAGATCTCACCTATTTGGAACTGAAACAACTTCAGCAGTGAATGATCCATTTTCATGTTAAGCTGGATGAGAAGTGGTCATTTTGGAGAGACTCATTCAATCTTCTGAAGAGAATTTTGTGTGCTCCCTTCCTTGGTCTCCTGGCCCTACAAATCTTTCCTTTATTCCTGTACAGTGACATATGTTTTAACAGGCAGGACTGGAATTTTTTTTTTCATTTTAGTTTATAGGCTTTAAGTAAGTTAATTGCTAAAAAAACACAGCAATCATAATAGCTGTAACACTGAGAACCTAATAGGCACAGTTAAAAATCTGTAAGTGGTATCCTGAGTTTACAAAAGGGAAGTCACATCTGCTTAGTAAAGTTTGCAGCTATTTCTGCTTGGCTTTGCTTAATCCGAATGATGGCTGAATTCACATATTTATCCCGGCTTTGCTCTTCAGTCAAGTTCCCTGTTTCCACAGTAGAAGCTCTGCTCATCCTGTCATTAACATTTGTCCTGAGGTTTCAGTGAACATCCCTTGAACTCCAAAGTGTTGTCTCTGATGCAGAAAGAATTCAGTGATTTGCTAGTGTTTATTGAAACATATTCTCAAGAAAATGGTATTAATACTCTTTCTAATGTTAATGATCCTGTGTGTTTCCTGAAGAAACAGTCTGACTGAAATTGTTGCACTGAAAATCAAATTAAGCTTAAAGTTGAAGGGCAGATTTAATTTTATTTCATTTTTAACTACTTTACAAATATCTTAATATAATTTTGATGCTGTTAACCTTTGCTAAAAAGGTTTGGTTTTTTTTTCCTGTGGCTCAACTTGGGTTTTTTCCCTGTATTTTCTCTTTTTTTACTGCCAGTGCAGAATTACTGTTCTGCCACAAGCTTTCACATAACCAGCAACCAAAGAAGCAATTTAACCTGTGCAGTTTAATTCTACCTTGTACACTCCAAGTGCAAATACTTATTTAAACATGTGGCAAATTCCAAGCAGAGCTTGTCAAGGGACTAAAGCTACTTACATTAAAATATCTGCATGATTAATCTTTTAGGCTGTTTACACCATACTGAGTAGCGCTGTGTAGAGATACCTGAGCTGGATCTGGATCTAGATGGTGGAAGACAAGCCAATTAGGTTAGTCCTACAGGCTTTGCTATCATAACTAGATTATTTCTGGGATTAACTGGCGTGCTGATGGCAGTTGTACATACACATATGTCTATGTGCCATATACAAAGCAGCGTGTTCAGAACTAGCCCTGGACTTTTTCAAGACAGTACTGCACAGTGTTACCACATTATTGGTAAGAGCAGTAAAGCAGGGATCCTTCTGCAGGAAAATGCCACATCATTTAAAAGAGTACACAGCAGGTGTATGAAAGCACTTGTTTAAAACCACTTACTGATTAGACTATTTCCAGCTCAAAATCCAACATGTATAATCAATTTTAGGCCACTATTTCAAAATTAAAGCTCAAAAAATGAACATCTTATTATGTGGAACTCCTCCTGAACAGCTACCAAGAACTGGAGCTTTTTAACTGATGGTTAAATTTAGCCACCATGAAAGGGAGTAATGATAATACACATCATTAAGATTCTAAAACAATTTAGGCCTTTTGCAAAACTTTTTATATTTATCTTAAAATGTAAAGTGGACATCTGTATATCTTAGCTAGAATAAGACTTGTATTTCCATCAAGATGCTGAAATGCAATTTAAAAGCTATTCAAAACCATAATTCCCTGAGATTGCAGAAACAGTAGAAATCCTCACTGGAAACACTGATGAGCCTTTTGCTGTTATTTTTATCTATGAAATAGTTATGTGAAATGTGAATTAATTGTTTTGACGTAAACACCTGGCCAACATGCCTGTTTTGAACAGAACTCATTCTCCACGTCATTAATAATGGCACTAAACTTGAAAGCTGTACATGAGTACTACCGCAGGTTTTTTTAATTTTTTTTTGTTTTTTTTTGCTTTTGAGCTATCAACAGCTGTACATAACTTAAATTTATCAGTTCCTGAAAAGCTATGACATTTAGAAAGTTTAGTCTCATCAAAAGATGCATTACTATATCTACAAGTGTCAAAGCAAGTTCTGCTATGATGATCTCATCTGCAGCCTATGTGAATTAAATACATATCAATTTATCTATCCAAATGCCCATCCATCTACGCAATGTTAACTGCAGAGAAAGAGCAGAAAAGATGCAGTCTGTAGACAGGGTTTATACCCAGCCCATTTCTCTACTTTAAACTTCTACAACTTCAGTTTTCCTAGACAGTTGCAATTATTCTTATCATTGATCTTGGCCATGCTGAAGCCAGAGACAAAGAATCCTACTGATTGTTGTGGAGTAAAGTTTGCACTCAGTTTTTGCTAGTGCAAACCAATTACAATGCTAGAAGTCCACTTGGGACTTACTAAAACTCCTGTGAATACTAGTCTGCATTCTCAGTGAAACTCAACTTTCAGAAGAAATAAAATTGCAAAGATCTTAAGGATCATTCTCCATTACAGCTATTTGAAGGGTTGGAAGAGGTTTCCCAAGTGGTTTAATGTCAAGAAAGGGCTTAATCATCCAATGGCATACACAAGATTACACCGGGCATTTCAATGAATTACAAACAGAAGTGCTCATAAATTTCCTCGCACGTCAGTGACCAAATGAAAATACCTCTGAAAGTCTGATCACTTAAGAGGAAAAGACAATCTGGTCAACCCTTACAGCACGTGACTAATTCCCACCAGTAACCAGCATTATTTCTTGACATACAACAGACTGAATTAGGACTACTGGAACAAGTTAAGAGTTCTGTCCTATGAAAAGCTTCCTGCCATAAAAATATACATTACTGGACTCTACGTTACATCTTCCAAATTTCTTGTTCCAAAAACACCTAACAACTTTGTGTTTCAGTGGGACATTCATCAAGCCTGCAAATGTCTCAAATACAAATTTTGAAAGCCTTATTCCCTATTAGTCTGTCTTAATGCTTTAGCTTGATTAAAGCAAGGCACCAAAACCAGGCTGAAAGCAGCAAGATGAGGAGTTACAAATGCTGACCTGCAATCCTTCTAACCAGGATCATGTTTACTAATACAAACAAGCTGTCCCAGCAGTGTAATTTCCATTCAGCACTGCATCCAACTCCTTCCAGACAGATAAAATGAAATTTCAGATTCTGTTTAGATAATCTGTAGAAGCCTAAAATCAACAATTTTGAAACTAGCTTGATTATTCAGTGACTGCCTGAAAAAGCAGCAGTTGCATACTAGGCTAAGCAGGAAAATAATCTGCTGGAAAATATTTTCCTCCCAGACTGCTATCAATAATCCTCTTCACCATTTTTAAAGTTACTAACTCTTATGCTTATCACCAAATCTAAAACACCATTAAAGCCATCGTGATAAGAAAGCTTACCAGAATCAGTAAATACTTACTTTAAATATGGGAAAGATGGAGATAGAGAAGAACAAACAATCCAGTCAGCCCCTTCACTTTATCACAAAGGAACTGATAGAGCACCATGTCACACCCCACACATACAAGCATCTTGCCTGTAGCATGCTACAGAATTGCATTTTAGATTATTTATCTAAGTAGTTGTCCTGACTGGGTTGGTTTGGGTTGTTTTGTGGGGTTTTTTTTGTGTGTGAAAAATGTGTATTTTTCCTGTAACTGTATCTGGAGTTTCACTCCATTTGATCGTTCTGTTTATCTGCAAACTCCCACAACACTGGAACATTTCCCATGGCTTTCTACCAAAGCAACAGTAAGACAGAGCTCTGGAATAATGACCTCTGATTTCTGAGATACACAACACATGTTTTTATACTAGAAACTTCAAGTTCCTTACAGAACTTGGATGCAAAACATACCCAGAAGTTAAAACACACCACATAAAAAAAAAAAAAAAAAAAAAAAAGACTCTAGGAGCAGGCTGTAAATTATTTTAACAAACCACAAGAAGACAGCTCTAAAATACCATATGATTTTAAGTTTTACATCTGAGGGTTCATAAAGAGAGACTGTCATGAACACCTAAGTAGTCATGAGCAGCACAAAGGCAGAAGATAAGAAACAACTGTTTGCTGTCCCTTCCAGTACCAGGAGCAGCAATCCACAAATGAAGCAGTAATCTGCCAATGGAGCAAGCAGGAGCCAGAACAGAGAGAAGTGGCTTTTTCTGCAGTAGGGAGAGGGGCCTGTAGTGCTCCCTGTTAGAGTCTGTGGATACAAATAGTTTCTGTGGGCTCAATGGAGGGTGGTCAAATAGACACACTTGGAACCGACGTCCTTCAGGGTTTATCAAATGGACAAACCAAATGAAGCTCAGGAACCACCCCCGTCCCCAGAGCCAAAAGCAGTTGAAGCAGCTGCTGTGCTTATCCTATTGTTAACATTTTCTTTAGAAGTCAGCTCATGTCCATTGCTGCCCACAGCAGAATGGGCAGTCTTAAACATTGTGGCTGCTCTTAAATTCCATGCAGAATGAAGTGCTACCAGCCCAGAGCTCTTCAGGATGTGTGGTTAGCAGCTGACTGTATCTTGCTGAAGCAACACTAAGTTCACCTGTGTGGGCTTTTTTGTTTGTTTGATTGGGGGTTTTTTGGTTGTTTTGTTTCTATGTTGGTGTTTTTTTTAAAGATTCACCATCCCTTCAGTGATAACAAAACCCGTTACCTGATACCAAAATCATATTGGGGGGAGGGGAACCAAAAACCAAAAAAAAAAGAGTATTCTTGAAGACCTAGCAAATCAAATGTGTATGAAGGATGAAGGATTAAGAAGCAAATTTTCTTATGTACCTATTTTGACAAGACAAAATCTGAGTCTGGAAGCACTCCTCTCAAAAAATTTTTATCAGCTAATATTATTTTCTCTAAAGCCTGAGTAATCTTGTCTTCTCTATGATATAGCCCTATCTGTAAGATTTATGGAAGAAGCCATCTTTGAAGTCAAATTTGTTGTATAAGTGTTGCATATTACCCGAGATGTTGTATAGTTCAAAGTTCTGCTGCTCACTTTACCTTCCTTCCTAGAAACACATCAATATATTTCATTGTTACAAAAGAGCCCATTAATTATGTTACTTTCTTTCAGTTGTGCCAAAGTTCCCTCAGATTTGTAGGACAGATAACTGATGTCAGGTCATATACTCCTGGGATCTGCAAATGCCAGGGAAGAAAACTTGCAACCTAGGCAGGGCCAGTGTTGTGAGTGCAACAGCCACAACTGTTTATGAACTTAAAGACTGTTTATTTCTAGAGGTTTTGACACGAAAACAAATGAATAAGAATTTATGTGTAGTAGCTGCCCATGTATGTGAACTTATCCTTTAATGTATCAGGAATGGTGAGGTACTTTATTCCCTTTTCTCTCCCATTTAACCTAAGGTAAATGCACTTCACAAAAGCCGACGCAGAACACACAGCTCTCAGGGCCCTTAACTCATTTGTTTGTTGTTTTGTTTTGGTTTTTATTCCCCAATGTAGTAGGCTGGCATAGCTTGGCAGCAGTTCCACAGGACCACTGATCTGCAGCAGTAAAACTGGCTACTATCAAAGACTGTCAGAATTTTTGACATTTCTCAGGAAGTCTGTCTTGTGAAGATACAAAGTTTCTGAAAGCAATTAAGCCAGGAACAATCCAGAAAATGTAGTGAAAAGAGCCATCTGTCAGGGTAAAGGGGAGCTATCTCAATCAATCTTCTAGAAATGAGGTACACACAGACAGGGCTACAGCAGCAGCAAGAGTACTTTACCAGCTCATTCATCGCTCCATTTGCCTTTCTTCCTGGATCCTCCAATTCTGCTCTGCAATAATGTTTTATATCTGTTAACCCTTAAGAACCTATAACCCCAAGTATCTTCTGGATCTCCATATTTGCATAGAACAAAATAATTCTCATCAGAGGTGAGGAATAAAATTATCATCTTTAGAGAAGTCCTAAGCGGCACAAAGCTTTCCAGCCAATTACTTCCTGGAATTCCAGGGCATTTTATGAATTTACATGATATATGTCAACCAACAGAAAGGAAGCAAAAGACTAAGTGAAAGAGACCAGAAGTCAGGGTCTAGGGAGAAGCATCATCACTTAGTCAAGAATAAATTCTTCATCTCAGGATGGATCACGAACAGGAATGCACTGCTGTGAGCAACCACTAAAATGATGAACTTCAGCTTTTCAGTTTACCCAAACTGAATTTTCCAATATTCCAAAAAGCATAAAAAGCATAAGACTGACAGAGAAGTCCAGAACTACAATGCACCACAGGAAAGAAATACAAACTGAAGCTCTGCTTTAGACCCATGCAATAGCTCTGCACTTCACTACACATTCCAAAGGAATCCCAAGAAGCAATTACACCCCTGGAGCCCAGAAAGGATCCCCCTGCCCCCACAACACCAACTGGCAAATATTGTAAAAGGAAATGCAACAGTTAAGATTTAATATATTGCTATCTTCATGATTCATCACTCTAAGCATTGACAGTATCCTGCTTTAATCCCGTGTGCCACATGGCAGTCCAGGCTTTCCTGCAGTCTACCTCTGATCTAACTCAGGCTGCTGAGTTGGGAACTATGACCCTCCACCCAGCCAGATCCACTTTCTCATTCCAGCAAAACCCAGATGGTAGTTGTCTCTACCACATTCTCATTCCCTGCTCCTAATTCTGAAAAGAATTCTCTCATGTTTTCCTGTCAACACAGGAACTGGTTTCTCAAATAAGCTGCTGTTTATATTCAAACTCTTTTTCCCATCAAGATTTTCTTATCTTTAACTCTGTATGTGCCCACAGTAACAAATTAGTTGACCCATCTCCAAGTACAACCTTGATAACTAATAAGGCTTTTAGAAGCCTGCTGACACCTACTTTATCACTTACCATACCTACCCATGGCAAGACTCTGTAAGCATCATATCCATGTACTTTGGTTGCTTCTGATCAAACAGGCTCTTTCAGGTACAGCCTACAGGCACTTTCCAGAGATGGCCCAAACAAGCTGCAACATTAGGGGGTTTTTAGTACCTAGAAAATGCATGTTAGTTTGGATTACAAAATTACTCCAGCTGAGGAACATCATCTTGAGCTACCAAAACCCATGTTAGTTCAACTGCTCCATTTATACTTTTGGGAATGAGCCTGGGATCTAAAAGCAGGAGCACTTCACATTTAAATGCAGTATTAGGTAGAACTGTCAGCAGGCTAACAGCAGCTCATCAAAATAACATTTTGTTGACCTGACTTATCCACATCCTCTGATAACTTGCACCATGCCAAGAAAAAAACCCAAACCTGACTGTATCTTAATAGAATTGTATTGTTCTATGAACAGAAATAAGTGCATACTATCTCAATTGTATTAAAAAGCAGGTATTAATGTCATCAAAAATATTTACAAGTGACCAAGTGACACTTTTTATTGCAAGACTTTTAAATCAGAAAAATTCACAAACAGTAAAGGGAGAATCTAATAAATTGAGAGCCACAATATTGATCAATGACTGCAACATAGTTAAAGTTACTTTTTGTTTGTTTGTTTATTTTTTAAGGAAATCCAAGAGGAATCCAAAAATAGTGGTTTGACTCCAGACAGTTACAAATCTTGTGAAAGAATTAATATGCTCCTTCATTAACAACATCTGCACCATTTTAAAACTAAGCCAGTTAAAAAAGAAAGTACGTTGTTGAATGTCTGTGTAATTATAAGTTATTTATTTACTCATTTACCTTCGCTAGCTACAGTATTTCTCAATTTAATTAGAATTTATTTTTTAGAATAGAAAAAAAAGAAAATATATTTTACAATGGAAAAACCTGAAATTCTCATATTTCATTCATACAAATAGAATTCTATCAATACTTAGAAAGTACCTGTTTAATTTTTTTTTTCAATTTGCTCCACGATATAGCCCAAAATTAATTTTCTGTGAAGAAACAGAGAAGTTTATTCTAATAAAGCTAGAGAACAGATAATTTTGGCCCCATGTCTGTAAAAGAGATTTTGAATGCAGGAAATCACATGAAAAAAGGAAGGGAAAGGGAAAGGGAAAGGGAAAGGGAAAGGGAAAGGGAAAGGGAAAGGGAAAGGGAAAGGGAAAGGGAAAGGGAAAGGACCCCCCGTTGTTTAATTTCCAGTGGCCTTGCCCCTCCCCCTGGGCACGCTCCTGCCCTGCAGTGGCTCCTCACCTTCCCCTGTTGCCACTTCAAGCTCTAATCCCCCTCTCCCCCATCAGCTGCTGTCAGGAGCTGGTTCTCTTTCCCTTTCATTGACTTCAGGGCTGTAACACAAGAGGTTTCATACTCAAACCGATCGCTCACCTCTCATTCAATTTGGCCAGCACTTCCCTAGCTGTGCTAACACAACATCAACCAAATTTCAGGCAGGAGTTATCTGTGGCCATCAGCACAGATTGCATTTGGGGACAGGGAAAAAGAAAAGAACGATGTTTTTTTGGGAGCAGCTAGAGAGCAAGATGTGGTTTAGCCCGTGCTAAAGCACCTTGGGCCAGTTTTCTTGACAATTTATCTCAGCTGGAGAAAAGGGTTTTCCAACCCACGCGTACCTCTTTCTCCGAGTCCACTCCAGATTCCTGGTGGCACAGGGCTGAGCCTCAGCGCCGGCACCTGAGCCCTCAGAGACTCCATAACACAAACCCAGGCAACCCCCAGCATTTCTTCTGAGGTTGGTCAGGGGGCTCCCGAGGTGCATGAAGAGTGCGGGCAGCAGGTTGAGGGAGGTTCTCCTGCCCCTCTGCTCTGCCCCAGTGAGGAAAACTCTGAAGTGTTGGGTCCAGTTCTGGGCTCCCCAGTTCAAGGAGCTACCTCTTTTCACTTGTGCCTTCTGATAGGATGAGGGGCAATGGATTCAAGCTCAAGTACAGGAAGCTCCACCTCAACATGAGGAGGAACTTTACTGTAAGAGCACTGGAATAGACCCCCCACAGAGGCTGTGGACTCTCCTTCTTTGGAGATCTTCAAGACCTGTCTGGATGCATTTCTGCATGACCTGCTCTGGCAGGGGTGTCTGACTCAAACTTTGGAGGTCCCTTCCAACCCCTGCCATCCTGTGATTCTGTGGAGAGAGTCCAGCAGAGGCTGCGAAGCTGCTGAGGGGCTGGAGCATCTCTGTGGCCAGGCCAGGCTGAGAGCCCTGGGGCTGTTCAGCTGCAGAAGAGCAGCCT
>JANIJG010020071.1:0-68269 GCA_024611175.1 Megaceryle torquata | reverse complement strand
TGCGCGGGGAAGCGGTCTGTCGGTTTGTGTTGTTTGTGTGTGTGGGGGGGGGGGCCCCAGGGGGGGGGGGGGGGGGGGGGGGGGGGGGGGGGGGGGGGGGGGGGGGGGGGGGGGGGGGGGGTTGGATATTGCAATTTTACAGGCTTGTAAAAAAAGAGAATTAAAAAAATCCATTGTGGTTTCAACTTGCAAAACATGCACTGATTTTTCAGTACTTCCTGATACACGAGGCATTTCAGAAATCTGAATTTAACTTCAGCATTTCAGTTTCTTTCACTTTTGGTTTGGATTTTGAGTCTGAAGTTTTTCCCATGATGATAAATTTCTCCCCTTGTCTGCTGGCACTGCCGCGTTACGAAATGGTAACTGACAGCAGTTAATGCATTTTCTTTGGATATAATTTAATTTAAAGTGTATGAGGGCTGCCATTTAGTACTAATTTAAAAGCATTATCTTTTTGTCTTGTTATGCAACTTGACACTTGTCATGAAATACAAAAGAATAAAATGAAGGGTTAAAAATACAAATTTGGGAATCTATCTAAAAATTGCAAAAGGAGTCACTGCCTGGGAGCCATCCTGGAGCACAACTTAGGGTCCACTCCTGCTGTCTCCACCCTGGTTTTGGAAGGAACCAAGGACATTCTGCTTGTCTGTGAGGAAAAGCACTTGTTTCTTTTTTCTCTTAGAGCTCAACTGATGGGAATGAGCAGCAGAGTTGTTGTCTGCAGAGCACGACGGACATAAAACTTCAGGTAAAAAGGCAACCCAGTCCAAGTCAGGAGGAGGTTTCACTGCTGCATGAACTGCTGTTGGTTTGGCTCTGTGGATGACTTCTTGGTGCAAGTTCTCAGCTGGTGATGAGTAGGTCATGCAAAGCTTGTTGCAGAGACTGACAGAAACGGGGAAGAAATGGCTGCTAAACAGCATCTTCTGCTGTACAGGGCAACCAGTGGGGAATAGTCTCCTCCTGCCTAGAAACAGAGGGTGCTGGGAACGCAGGTACTAAGGTGACCGCAACCCAGGCCAACAAGGGTGCATGAGTTGTATCACTTTCCTTAGGAACTGAAAGCTTTCAGTCGTGGAGCCATGCAGGACAGCTGTCACGGGCTCGTGGACTATAGTCACGGGGAAACGAGGGATCCTGTCTTGGCTAAATGCAAGTGATTGAGAAGTTCTCGCTTGTCCAGGGAGTACCATCGTTCAGAGGGGCTATGCAGTCTAAGTTTCCAGATGGAGACAGACCTGGTGGCCTTTGGAGAGGGTTAAGATTGCAGGTACAGAGATGAGAAGTGGGAGTCCCCTGAGCAAAGTCTCTGCAGCTGCCTCTTCAGCAATGAAGAAAAGGAATTCACTGGTAAAGCTCCTGTACCTTGCAAATTGCAATAGAAAACTGGTTTCAGGCTAGCTGAAGCCTCTGGAGAGGTTACAGACAGGTGTGATGCCCATGAGCTCAGTACTATCCTGCCTCTTGCTCCACTGTGCATTGTGTTCATTGAGTGCACGAGGTACAGCTCATCTCCAAGATGTTGTCCGGCTGGCATGGGAAGTGCCCTGTAAGAGAAAACCCTGCAGCATCACAGACAGCAAGGGCCCGCAGCTGCCTCTGGCAACATTTTTGCTCTGGTTGAGAGTTTTGTGAGTGGCTGTAGGCAGCCATCCCAAAGTCTGTCAGGACTTGCCCAAAGCCAGTCCCCCACAGGCAGGGCCTATCACCGGGTTCTTAGGCGCAGCATACCCTGCACCCACCTCCACAGCTGCCACGTGGATGTTGCAAGTGAGACACAACACAGAGGAGATGGAGCTGATGTAAGGCCAGAGCATATCCCCATACACAGGGTGTTCAGGCTCCTGTTACAGAGCAGTGGAGGTCTGGGTGAGCCAGGAGACCCAAATGATGGAGGGGGGGTGTTACAGGGATTTTACCCAAGTTTTCACTGTCTGCTGACTCAGCCTGTGCACACAAAGGAAGCACAGCACAGCCTGTTACAGGAGCCTGCATCTGTCACTGGGGGTGACACCTCCCAGTGACCACACAGCATCGCTGTAGCGTCCCCTTCCACTGCTACCAACAAGGGCAGTGTCAGCTCTCTGCTCTCTATTCTCTCTCTCATCACCAATCACTAAATGCCAGCTGGGACCATGTCCTTCTGGGCTCTTAAACTTAATGCAAGTTCCCCAGGAGGTATAACTATGTAGGGCTCAGCTGCCTCGCTGCAGTTCTGCTGCTCTCACATCGACCCTCGGGAACTCCTGCGCACATCCAGTAAGATACACTGACCAGTACCTTTGAGGTCTTAAGATATTTCCTGCTGTGGGTGATCCATAAATGGAAAGATGAGTCTTGCTCTGGGCAGTTGCACAGGCAAAGAGGGAATGCCAGGAGAAAAAGAAAGTCTTTTGTACAGACATATGCATCTAGGAATTAGTCTGCCTAGACTCCCATCTCCTCTGAAAGGAGCTCCCTGGGATGAGGCTGGAATACTCTTTTTTAAAAAATATTTAAGGCAATAAATCACACGTATAATAACGTGGACCATTTTCCACTTTGTGTGTCCAGAAAGATGTGTTTTAGGAGGCAAAGCTGCAGTTATGTCACAGCAGACAAGCATCCTACGTACAACAGCAGCCAGCTGAAGCAGCTAAGTCAGAGGCTCTGATTTTGTCTCTCCAAATGTTTTTTTCCTCATCCCTGACTGTCCAACGTGTGCCAGAGGATCACGAGGTGCAGTGCCTCTTACTCCCGGGAGAATGTTTTTAGCCATAAAGCTTGCTGAAACAAGTTTAGCAGAGAAAGGTAAGGTAGCACCTTTTGCTGGTATAGGAAATTATTTACCAAGGCAATACAGTAGACACTCCAGCAAGGGGCAGAGTGGGTTTCTCCTAAAAGCTTTACATTCCTTTTGGACAAGTTCTCTCAGTTATGTTACTGAGATGTCAGTTCAGATACTGGCTTCTTGCCTTGTAGCTCTTTCCTAGATGTTCCTTGAACTCACATACCTGCTCCTCCACCTGGAGATCCAGTGGTGCGTGGGGGCTGGATTCGGGGTCCTGCAGCTCCATCTTGGTGGCTGGCCTTCTCCCCGGGGTGTCAGCCTGTGAGAGGTGCTCAGAGGAGCCATACTGTTTCCTTCTGGAACTGGGCACTAAATCTTTGCTTTCATCCTGTGTGAAGGAAAATAAGAGGGTTGGGACGCTGGGACTAAGAAGGGGATCTGGAACAGCACTGGGTTCCTGCACCTGGGTTTGCAGTGCGAGGTGCTGGCTTGAGTCCCTTTGCCAAGGAGGGCAAGTAATGTTTTCTTGACTGTCTGCAGAGACATTTATGGGCTCGTACTCCGGGATTCAGACACCTACAGTCTGTCTTAGGGCTGTCTGAGGCACCTTTACTGAGGCTGCATCCTGCTGTGAGTCCACGTCACCCTCCAGCTCCCTGGGAAGATGGTAATGCTTTTGCTGTTGCTGTCACTGGCTGGAAAACTTCCCCATCCACAAGTTCCAGTGCACTAGAAGGCACCATCACATCAGCAGACGCCATGCCTGGCAGAAAAGTGTCTCTGAGATAAGACACCAGGCTTTGATGGGTTCTCAGAAAGAAGCTGTTACATTTGGTGGGTCTGGACAGGAAACATCTGCCCTGAGCTGGCTCTGCTGTGGATGACATTCAACAAACACTGGTCCTGCCCTCCCTCTTATGACCCAAGCACTACAACAGAAGTGAGATGTGAGCAGCAGCTCCTCAGTGAATAAGCCTAATGCGAGGACAGGTTGCACAGGGACCCCCAACCAACCATGGGCCAGAGATAACCATGGTGGGCCAGGCAGCTCTCAAAAGTGAGATGATTTTAATTCAATGCATGTCAGTCATCTGGAAGGATGTGGACAGCTTAGCAAGGGCTAGGCACCTTTGTACTTCTGATACAGTAGCTGTCTTCAGAAATGAAGCCACCGGGCGAGCATACAGGAGCTCCATCCCCTTGAGCACCTGCCAGTGTCAGTCCATCTCTGCTGTCAGGCAGTGTGAATTTATGACTATCAACCGGTCTCAAAGGGTTTCACAGGTCAAGAGTTGAGCCAGGGCTACCAGGCTGGCTAGGTGTTGGCAATGCAGACCAGCACCTCCTGGTACTGCACCAGAGCCAGGTCAGTGGGGACCTCAGCACGCTCCATGGCAGCCCAAAGGACAACTGGCTGGTCACTGACAAGCACCTGGGAAGCTGCTCTGAACAAACTATCCCCCAGGACTGGCACAAAACAGAATGGAACCCTCGACCATATTGCTACTGAAGGTCCAAAGAAAAATGAGACCACTCATGTGCTGTAGCTGGCTGCTTAAGCAGAAGCTTCTGTGGAATCAGCACGGGTGAAATGATGACGAGTGCACTTCATATAAGTCCCTAAAGCAGAGGAGAAAAGGGGAGAGAGGCAGCACATCCCTGGATTGCTGTCGAGGAGACCTTTCCACCAGACCTGAAGAAGGTACACATAGCAACATAAGAAAGTACACATAGCTTTACTTGAAGAACAGCCTGACTTTAGGTTTTTACCTAATTTATGCAGCACACAGCCCAGGTTCAGCTGTATTCATGTCACAGGCACAAGAAAAACAAATTAAGTGCATCCATCTTGCACTGCTGCCTGCTCACTGCCTGCCAGTGCCTTTGGCCTACTGTGGACATGGTACATTTTCAGCAGTCAAGCATCACACCCCAGAAGTACCGACTTCATTACCAAAGCCCAGCAGAACAACTGCTCGAGGTCTTGCCTCTCCTCGGGTGTTTTGTGGGAGCCAGAGAAAGGCTGGTGGCAAGCACTAGAGGGAGCTGGTCCTCAGGCTGCAGCATCAGCACCTACCGCTCTCTGGGTCTCCCTAAGCAGTGCTCCAGAGAGCTGCTGATACCTCCTGTAGCTCCCTTAGGAAGATATATTTTGGCAACACCAGCACAGACCCTGCGTTTCCCAAATAGGCTTCTTAAGGCAATCTCAGACTTTGGAGAGTGGAGCTGTGAAGAGGTGACAGTGATGCCTTCAGAGGGAATCTGGGTGTGCAAAGTCAGCACAGATCAGTGCCAAGGCTTCCGACAGAAATAGCTCCATCTTTACCTGAAACACAAATCCCAGCAGAAGCAGACTGGCATAAAGCATATTATAAGCCTGAAGCTACCCTTCAAAGGCAGATACTTGCTGGTTAGTTTTTCTTTCAAAGGGCATATACAATAATTTGAGCTGCCCAAATACATAAAAACTGGAATCTGTAGTCTGGTATCTGCAGTCTTAAAGGGTGACTTCATGCCCTTCATTTACAAGCCAAAAATATCCTTCATTTATAACCAAAAAAACTCCAGATTTGTGACTATGTGGTGTCGGGATGATCTTATTTCAAAGTGTGGTGCAGAGAGATGCCTCACTCAGTACTCAACAACCCTGGGGGAACTAAACGTGTGGTCACTTTCCTGACTGTCACTGCAAACATGGGCAAGGCTGAAAGCCAGCTAATTCCTCAGGGATAGCCAGGGTGACCATGCAGAGGCCAGGTTGCTCTCTCAGGTACACTTCAGCTGCTGTTGTAGGTGCTCACCATAGCTAGCAACTTTGATCAGTGACCTCGAGATGACTCAAGAACTTGCTGCAGAGCTACGTTCAGCCCCGGGCGGGCTGCTGTGGGGAAGATGGGAATGAAACCTGTGAGTGCCCACTCTTTAGGGTTGCGTGACTGACCACATGTGAGCCCAACTGCAAGGGAAGACCTCTTCAGCTGTGAGACTCAAGGCTGTGGGTGTTGTGAATTCAAACTCGTGGGCTAAAGGGAGGCCCAGAGATGGATCTCCTGTTTCCAACAAACAGAAGCTGCTGTAATGCAAAAGAACAATCTCAGTCATGTCTGTTCTGCTTGGATTCACAAAAGAGAAGTACAGCCTGCCTGTGACCCTGGCCAGGGAGACGAAGTATTCTCAGTGTCCAAATGTAGCTGGAAGGCCAACCTACACTTTGTAGCACTAGGCAATAGACTCTGTGCAAAGCAAAGCAAGGGTGCAAATTCTTCTGCGCTTCTCATTGACAGAGAAGGAAAAAACAAGTTTTGCAAATGTAAAACTCCTTTCACATATTTGCCACTTCACCTTTGTCAATGCCAGAGTAATTTGGTTGTGAGTCTGTCCCCTCTGCCACCAGCCCCGCTCAGCTGGGCTCCTCCTGGAGACTGGCAATAGCTGCCGCTGCTTCAAGCAGCTCTAAGTAAAGAGCAGAGGCAGGAGCTGCAGCATGTGGCTCAACGGACCAGAGAGGCACATGGGTGCCAGTGAGCTCGCCTGAAATACCCTGGAGCCTGCAGCACCATTGGCAAGTTTAGCTCACTAGACTAACTGGCTGCATGTGTCAACTCTGCTTTGGTGAACGTCCCTCACTGTGGTACCACCAGCCAGTGAAAGAGGAGAGCACAGCCACCCCCATGGCTCTTGCTTCTTTTCAGGTGGCACACTGCCACAGACCGAGGAGGGAGCAGCCCTGTGGAACTGGCCACCACTCATCTGTTTAAGAGATGCCTGGGAAGCATTTCCAGACCAGAGTCTGGTTTCACATGGGGAAACTGGGCAGCTCTTACCAGCTGTATCTCCACAGCTTCCATTAGAGTTCTGCCTGAAGCACAGTCCTCTGCTCATTTCCATCATTTTGTCATTACAAGTTGACATCACCACGCGAAGCCGCTCTGAAAAGCATACCATGTCCTACATAAACAGTGATCTTCTCTGATCTTGGGAAGACCAAGTGCTACTACGTAGTTATTCATACGGCTTTATGAGACCCAAGCAGATGGATCTGATTTCAAGAAGTCTAAATCAGGTACTTCATATGAGAGATGCTCCACTGAAGACAGCAGGAGCTGGCAGAGGGCAGTGCTTCAGGAACTAAGCTGCAAGAATTTCAAATCAGACACCCTACGACTAACAGGCAACTCGGAAAACCTCATCAACTGACAGGCAAGAGATGGATACATAGGATACTTACAGGTAGCGTGGTCCGGTGCCAGGCAGAAGCCGCTGTAAGATCACTTGCATAGCTCCTACGTGTTAGCAGTTCAGATGCACTTAAGTTACTTTTGGTCCTTCGGGATCCCAGTTCAGGGGCACTCCAGGAATTAGTCGTGGCACTGGTCATCGATGAGGTCTGGTCCAGGGAGTTTGTTCTTGCACTGTTCCCTTCCATTTCTGAGAGGTCCACTGAGGACCTACACACATTTGTAGTACTGGAAGCTGTGCTCTTCTCCACTTTGCTTTGAGAGTCCTCTAGGGAATGTAAGCCTTGTCTCGTTCTCCAGGAACTTCTCACAGTGACATGCTTTGTTTCAGATGACCCTGTATCTGAAAAGCCATGGCTCTTCCATCTGATTGTCTCTGAAGGCTGCTCACTGTTCCTCTCCGTGAGTTCAGAAGTCTTTATCATAATGCTGCTTCTGGAAACCACTGTTTCTGCTTTACTTTTGGGCACTGTCTCTTCAATTCTGTCACTATTAGATAATTTCAGAGCACTTTTGTTAATCGATATCTCGAAGGGTGTAGGGACATTGTTTGTTATTGGTGAAGGCTCATTTGGAGCAACTCTGATGTTGCTGGTGGTAACGTGCCTTTCCTTTGCCACTATATCTGCACCTGTCCTTGGAGGTGTTGGCTCAGAAGGGAAGATTGTGATGCTGCTTGTAATTTTATTTGTTACTGTTTTAAAAACAGACTTCTGTTTCTCTGACTCTGCCTCAGGAACAGTCTCTCCCATGACTGCCTTCATATCCCTTTCAACAATTGCAGGTTTAATGACTGCTTTTGATCTCAGAGCTTCTCTTGGGCTGAACGACCTTCTGGATTTAAGTCCTCCAGTGCTGGCATCTACTGGTTTTATACACTTGGTGGAGTCTTGCTCATTCACAGTGCTTTTGTCATTTTCAAAAAGTGATGTTCTAAAAACTCCTCTGGAATTGGAGAACTGCTTGGAACTGACTTTCTTCCTTGCCTCAAAATCTGACTGAGAGGTTGGTTTTTTGCCTCTTCCCGATTCTTCATCTGAATTAAGTTTTTCCTGGTTACTCTGGATGGTTTTGGAGTCCATTTTTAAGTCAGAATTTACATGATCCATTGCTGAAGTTGAAGACTGTTCCGTGTCTTCTTTATCAAGACCTGTGAGAATCTGCAGAATGTCTTCCTGACTCCTAGAGCAATGGGAGCGCTTTGTTAGTGTTGAAGGCTTCACACTGTCAAGTGATGTATCTACAAACTGTTTTTCCTGGCAGATTACGGCTCGTTTAGCCCTCCCCTCTGAGGGCTGTCTCTGTGATGCAGCAGAAGTGTTTACTGTTTCTGCTTTAGAGCCAGTGGAGTCGGATGCTGTCACGTGGGAGGAGAGTTGGTACCTGTAGACCAAAGCTGTGCCGTTGGAAGAGGCGTGATTGCCCCTGCTGAGCACCGTGTCCCCTGAGCTGTCACTGACTTCGGCCTGACTTGTTTTCAGCTTCTCAGCCAAAGAAGCCACTGATTCTCCTTTGCTTGACTTTTCGTCCCGTGCATCAGTGCTGGTTTGGCAGTTGCCACGGAGCACCTGAGATGGCTTTTCAGCCTTGGATCTCAGGGCTGTGTCACCAACGGGTTTGGAAGATGCTTTCCAAGATTTCTGCTCGTGTGCAGCAGGAGGATAACGACTGAGGACAGACGGCTGCTCTTTTGATCTCTTCCCTTCATTCTGCACGACACAACCTTCCTTCTGACCAGAAGAAGTGGAAACTACAGATTTCTCATCCATTTTTTTTGTATCTATCACAGCAGTGTCTGAAAGGGCAGATGTGCCAGATGTTTTTCCCACTTTCCTGTTCATTAAGCTTGGGCTGGGCACCTGCTTAGCACCGTGGCTGTAGCCCTCACTGCTGACAGAGAAATCCCTGTTCCTTGCTCTTTCCCGGCGCTGCTGCGGTGAGAGCTCCCTTGGCTTGTGCTTGGCAGCTGTCAAATCAGCTGTGACACCTCTATATTTAGGTCTGTCATGTTTTCCCCTGCTAGAAAAGCTTGTATCTTCATTTTCAACTTGTCCGTTCTCCAGATCTTTCTGTTTCTTTATTTGCATTTTTATCTCTTCTAGCTGACCCGTTAAAAGTTTGTTTTTATTCTGTTCACTCAAGTAACTGTCTTGCAGGTCACTGTTTTTGGCTCTCATTTTTTTAAGTTCTTCTTCTAAAGATTCAAAACGTTTGATCTGAGTTTTAAGTTTCTCTATTTCTTGGGTGAGATCTTTCACTTTGTTATCTTCCTGATTTTTATTCTTTTGGTTTTCTGATTTATTCCTGGTTTCATTTTCTACATGTTTCAGGTAATCCACACTTCCCTTCCTCCTGGTCTCCTTAGATGGCAATGCAGAAGTCAAGTCATCTTCAATTCTCAAATCATTTCTGTCCAGGAGATTATTTGATGACCTTTCCAGCAAGTTGGATGCATTTCTAGTTTGATCTGCCCTATTTAGTTTATTGTTTTGTTCTAGTTTCTGTGTTAGCTCCTGGATTATTTTTTCATTCTGCTTTTCTCTTTCATTAAAATGTTTTCTTTCAGTGATAAAGCTCAGTGCTAAGGATTTCAGTTTTTCTAACTCGCCTGTTAAGCTCTGCTCGGTTTTATCCAGCCTGTCCTCGGATGCTTCCAGCTCCTTCACTTTCACTCTAAGTATTTCTAATTCTGTTGATATCTTTTTGGTCAAGTTCTTCTCTTCATTGAGGCTAAGACACAGCTGTGTACAGTCATTCTTGCTCCTGCCAAAGGCCTCCTCCAGCTTCTCCAGCTCTGCCATTCTTCTTTGAAGGTGTTCAATTTCTGACTTCAGCTCGCGGGTGAGGCTCTCTTCCTCTTCGAGTTTTTCTTTCATTAACCGGCAAAGCTCTTCAGCTTTCCTAATTTCTTCATCCTTGCCTTCGATCTTCAGCACTCTTTTCCGCAGGGCTTCGATGTCAGACAGCATGCTGGAGTTGCTGCCTTCTGCCTGGATAACTTTGTCCTGCAGGTCAAGCAGCTCATCCTCTGCTTTCTGTAAATTTTTGGTCGCTTCCTCCAGTTCATCAAGGCGGCGACTGAGACTCTGCAATTTGAATCGTAGGTGCCGATTTGAGGTTTCTTTGTACCCTGTAAATTCTGCCATGTTTATTTTTTATTCCTTTGAGATGAAAACTTAGCTTAGTCTGGGTGAATGGTGTGGTCTTTAACACCTTGTGTATTTCTGGTATGTTACCGTTTCTTTGAACAGAGATAATCTCACCCTGAAAGAAAAAATGCTTAATATCAATGTAAAAACTCAGAATATTTATATTCTGTAATTAGAATTAATTCTGTAAATTAGACTATAAATGTTCATATAAACAACTTTTTAATTAAACACATTTCTGAGAGCTAAGTTAGGAGAAATGAAACTGCAGAGAAGAGCCCCAGTCCATGTTTCTAGAACTGGCCTGTTCCCAGGCTGAGGGAAGGAAGTGCTCTCCTCTGCTGGTCTGCACAGGCAGTGTGTGCACACCGGTGGACCCTCACCCAGTGCTCAACAGTCAGCACAAGCTGCTCCGTGCAAGCTCTTCCGCCGCGAAGGTTCAGGCACCTGCAGGACAGGTCCCAGTACAAGGACGTGGCCGTGCAACAGACACCTCTCTTTTTAGCACTGCACCAGTCTCCCGAAGACACCTCGGAGATGAAGATTCAGGAACCATAAACTAAGTCGTGGAAAATGCAACTGCCAGACATTTGGTGGCCACGGAGGAAGGGGCAAGCCCATGCACACCCAGCTCACGGATGGAGGGTGTGAGAGCTGCTGCTGGTTGGCATTGCCCATTGCTGCCGGTATTTCTCCTGCGAGCTGCTCAGTAGAAATCTTCACTGGGGTTATAGCCATGTTCTGAGGACACTGTGCCAGTGGAATTTCAAGTTTCTCCCTCCTGTTGCAAAAGCTGTCATTGCCCTCAGCTGCCACCCACTCGCCCACCCAGGAGACGAGCAGTTGCGAATGCTTACGCCTCTCCGCCCTGCTGTCACTGACACCAGTGATTATAACACACAGGCTCCTTCTGACACACTAAACGTGGATCTCTTCCCAGCTCAGCTCAGGGGTGGCAGGGCTGTTTAAAAACCAGCCCCTCTGTGTGTGCAGGGAGGGGACCTGAGCAGGTCAGAATGGCTGCTGGGAGGCTCTGCGGTGCCTCTCACCATTAGCATCGTCCTGTCCTGGGACTGAGGCACATCCCCAGCGTGTGCAAGGGCTACTGCAAACCTGAGGGAAAGGGGGGTGACTCAGCTCTCTGTCCCATGCCCTCGCTCAGGCTGCTCTGCCTTGAAGCAGGACTTGGTCTCTGGCATTTTTGTGAAGCTCACTGTAGAGAAAACACTCAGGAGATTCCCATTTCACAGCGCCAAGAAGTGAAGAGCAGGATGTTGGAAGGAGACAGCACCAGTACAGGGGACTGCAGAACCCCAGCTTGGAGCCTTTGACTGAAGCTGATTCATTTCTTTCTGGGCAGGAGGGCCAGGGCTGCCAACAGGCACCCACCATGCATCCTGCAACCCCTCACCTGAGGGACCTCCTTCACTCTGAGGGGGTCACCAACCCATTTGCTTGGCATCCTGCACCTCGGGCAGCTGAAAGGAGCACTGCAGAGAGCACCCAGAGAGTGGCGTGCCTGGCCTTGGCCACGTGCTCATCTCCTCCCTCACCACCATTCCACTCCTGGGCAATCCTCCCTCACGCTGCCCACAGCCCTGCTGGGTGGCTGTCTGCAGACAGGAAGGGCTGTTCAGAGCCTGGCAGCATCCCACGGAGAAACATCACCAGAGCATCTCAGGAAAGGCCAAAGTGAGCAGCTTTGCAGTGCTCTGAAGACAAAGCCCTGCTCCCAGCAGGCTCTGGAGCAGGGAGTTAATGGTTAACCTGGCACTGGTCACTGGTTGGGAATGAGAGCAGCCTCCTCCCTGGACAGGCAGATGCCCAGCAGGACTGGGGTGCAGCGCTGCTTGTCAGGCCACAGCTCCTGCAGGGTGTTTCTGCAGAGCTCAGGTGCAAGGGCTGTGTGTGGCCCACAAGCTCCCAACAGCCAGGAAAGGGGTGGCTCTGGCTCCCCAGTGACAGGCTCCTTACCACAGAGAGACCATCGGTGCTCAGCAAACTCTGCCAGGGGAAGCAGTCCCAAAGCCCTCTTTGTGGGAAGGGGTAGGAAACAGCTACCTCCACAGGCGGGCGGGCTGAGGGGCTGCTCTTCCCTTTCCTTCCTCTTCTTCTACATCCCAAATAATCCTGCAGCATCAGCTGCCAGCTGGATGGAGTAGGGGACACACACAGAGTAAGAAACCCTGCTCAACCCTGATCCTCCCTGAGGATCAAGCTCAGTGAGCAGCTAGGTGCAGAGAGGTGACCTTGCCCCAAAGACAAAAGAAGCAGCCACCCTGGGAGGTGACCTGGGGTGGTCCAATGCAGTCTTCACCAGGAAGGAAAAGGGTTATGGGCACAGATCCCTGGGAAGGGACCCGGTATTGCTGGTAAACCACCCACCTTGTTGCTTCAGCAAACCATGCTCTTAAAGTTGGTTCCTACAGAGTCTGGACCATGGCTAATAGCATGCCTTCACGCCTGCACAGGATAATGTCTGGTGAAGAGATTGGTGTGGGCCATGAGTCAAGATTAAGACCCTCTGGCTACACTGTCATAGCTTATGGGTCATAAAGAGCAGGAGAGGGATGCTGGGACTTAGTCACTGATCTCTGGATGTCAGAGGCTGCTCAGAGGCAGAGAGGAGAACCTGATTTAGAAAGAAACACTCAAATCTTTGAATGAAGCAGAAAATTGAACTCAGCAGTTAATTGCATGAATGAATTACTAGTGGTGTCCCTCGGGGGCTGCTGCTGTTTAAAGTCTTCATTAACGACAGAGATGATGGGATGGAGCACATGCTCAGCAAGTGCGTGGCTGACGCTAGGCTGGGAGGTGGGGGGAAGCATGGCGAAGACGTGGGAGGGCAGGGCTGCTATTTGGAGGGACCTTGACAGATTGTGGAAAGGCAGGGACAGCAGCCGCGGCAAGAACTTCAGGTCTGGCTCCTGTGGCACCAGGACAGGCTAAGGATGATGGCTAGAAAGCAGCTTCACAGAAGAGGATCTGGAGAGTCCTGGAGGACAAACAGTTGCACAGAGGTCAGCAGTGTGTCGTTCTGGCTGAGAAGGACAACCACAGACTGGGCTGTGTCAGCAATTGTGCAGCCAGCAGGTCGAGGGAAGTGATCCTTACTCTCTTTCACAGGATCACAGAATGTGAGGAATTGGAAGGGACCTCAAAAGATCATCTAGTCCCATCCCCTAGAGCAGGTTGAGCTCTTGTAAGGCCATATCTAGAGTGCTGTGCCTCATTTGACACTACCTGGTACAAGAAAGGTGCAGATGTAACTGGGCAGAGTCCAGCAGAGGACACATGGGCTGGAGCAGTGAGCACACCAGGACACATTGAAGGAGCTGGGTTTACTCAGCCTGAAGAAGAGAGGACAAAGATCTTTTGCTGCCTGAAGCTACTGAATGGGAGGGTGTAGAGAAGACAGTCAAGCTCTCCTCTGAGGTACACAGTGAAAGAAGTAAAAGATACAAGCTGCAACAAGAAAAATTCCAAGCACTTATCAGGTCTCCCCCCTCCCCCAGCTCTGTGAGAGTGGGGGATACAGGGTCCCAGAGAGGCTGTGAGACCTCCATCTGTGGAGGTACTCAGAGCTCTACTAAAGGCAGCCCTGGCACTCCCCAGTACCTCCCCAGCTGACATGATTTACTGCAAGGGATGAAAGGCACTCAATCTAATTAGCTTAATAAGGCAAATAAGTATATAAGGCAATGTCCTCTACAAAGAGGTTGAGTAGAAAGTATGCATGAGAAATCTTCTAGCAGAAGGCCCTTTAACTTCTTGGCAAAGCCAGAACTAACCCCAGTGCTTGGAAATAGAACCTAACAAACTAGTATTACAAATAAAATGCACATTTATAAGATTGAGGGGAATCAGCCAATATAAAATATTACTTTAGATGTAGTGGCTGCTTTAAGCTGGTCATGCTTTGAGTGAGGGCTTGAACCAGGGACCTCCAGGGTACTTCCAAGCTACACTACTCTGGCTGTTCCTGACTGGTCTTCTCTACTCTGCCACTGAAACCAAAATATCAGGAGGGATGGTGCAGGATTCAAACCCTGGCACTTTTACTAATGCTGATTAATATTGTTGGGGGATATTTAAACACAACTTGTTAAATAAATCTGATAAGGCAGGAACCCACTCAGCTTGTAAAGGCACTGAACAATCTGACCTGGATCTATGGACTTCAAATTTCTCTCTCTTTTTGGAAAGTGAGCAATTCTAATCTTAGGTCTAGCTTACATTATTAGCAGGAAAAAAAAATAAAGGAAGAAAAGAGGATGGTAATTTTCACAAATGGCATAGAAAACCCAAACCAAACCTGTGGCAGTGGCAATTATAATGACAGTTCAGTTAAACAGAGGCATTTGAGTCACTGACAAGGTGAGATCAAAGACTCTGAAGGGCTGTATCCTGGAAACACCAAAAAGGCTTAAATCATCACAGCTGAAATCTTAGCTACAGAAGCAGCTGATGTAGTGCTACAGCTCAGAGGCAGACCCAGCAGTCCCCAGCTGTATCAGCAAGAAATACTGAGTAGAAATATGACCGCAGGAATGACATTGTTTTGTATGCAGTACTGGAGTGTGTGTGTTTATGCAGCCAACTCTGATGCATCTCACCTTGCTTTAGTAGTGACACGGGTGAAGCAAGAGACTTCTATTGCTCTTGAGTCTTCTAGATTCAAAGAGAAAAAAGGGCTCAAGTGTCTTCATCTGACCTTCCCAGGGAGCCAGGACTTTCTGCAGGAAGAGAGGAATCACCCTTTGAGGGATCAGACTCTGCCCACTGAGGACAAAGGGAACCTAGACATGGGCCCAGGTACAGATAACTGGATGGCAGTTGTCTCCCCTGCAAATGATGCCCCTCTCTCTCCAGAGGCCATGCATCAAAAACACAAGCTGAAAGTTTGGGAAAGCACAGAAAAATAATCACGAGTGCTTTTTTTACCCTTTAAAACTCTAAGAAATCACTGATTTCACCTGCACAACAAAGGCAATCCTGCACTGAGCCAAGAGCCACAAGTACATCTGTTTGGATTTTGAGTTCTTGAAAAAAATGCCCTTCCAATGAGACACGTAGGAAGCCTGGGGAATCTCAAACTATCTCTTCTTCACAGCAAATATCAAGGCAAAATATTTGGTCAGTTAATACCTACAAGGAGAAAATATTTGGTTGATCTAAAAGGTTCTTCAATATAGCACATTAAGCCAAAAGCCAATTTCACAAGAGACGGGTGGCACAGAATTTGACCAAAGTTGGAACTTATAAACAAACTCTGCAGTGAATTTACCAGGATTCACTAGTTAAGTGACTCATTCAGATTCTGCTTTTCCTCATGGATTTGTCATTGGGTTTTCTGGTTTTCCTCACCACATGTGTGTATCTCCTAACTGTATTTATATTTACCATTATCAACCGCATCCTTTTGGGGCTCTTCTGACTGCATGGTTTTGAACACAGCATCCTGTTAAACAATCCAGTATTTGGGACATGTACTAGAGTACTTTCATAACTCTTAATTACCCTTCATGTTCTTAAATTTCTTTTTTTTTCTGCACACTCAGTTGTGCTCATTATCTACAGTTTTATGAAAACATTCCTTTAGCAGCATCACACAACCTTCCACTGGGACTATATTATCTGCACAAAACACCCAGGAAATCCACAGGGGTGCATGGAGGCAAAAATACCTCTAGCTAGAAACATTTGTGCCAGCTGAAATGCTTTATGAAGTGGGAGATAACCATCTTTTATTTCAGGAACAGTAATTAAATGACTACTAAAGACCTTCACAGATATCCTCTGACAGAAGTCCTCAGGACCGTGACGCTGTTCTCTCCAGATGCACAGAAGCATCTTACCCAACATGTTGTGTCGCTTGCTTTGATTTGGCTGTTGGCAAGGGTCCCACAAGCACCCACTGCTGTGGGTTTCAGGATGTCCCCAACACACCCATGTGGGAATAACTGTTGGCACCCACTCCTACTACGCTCCCTGCTATGCCAAGATAAAAATGCTGCCAGCTGCCATTCGTGTCTGTCAAGTGCTCGAAGACTCCGCTATCTCTTACAAGCACATTTTGCATTTAATCTTTGGGGTTTTTCTATTTTCATTTGTGCTTTTATACTGATAATGCAACATCCCTCACTGTGGTGGGGGGAGCCTGGGCCCCCTGCAATGGCACTGAGGGGTTTCCACAGTACCCATCGTCGAAAGGGTAAAGTCTCATTATATATATGAAGATTCAGCCTTACCCAATCCTAAAAGTGAATGAGAATTATTAATGCCTTGGCCTACAGCCACTTTTTATTCATTTGTTCTTTTGCTATGGAGGTTTCCAGTAGACCCTGGACAGCAGCACTCATCACAGGCAACAGAAAATAGAGAGATTCAAACACAGCTATCATCAGATCTAATAGCAATTTGTCACATTGTGGATGGAGTCCTCGGTGTCCTCCACACCATCAAATCCACACAGGCTAAGAGTTTTGCATTCCTTAGCAGACAGGTGGCCTAGTTTCAGGTGAGGAGCAGAGTGAGGCTATTGTCCATGCTCTTGTGGATGGGGCAGACAACTGGTAGTACTCTCTCCACCTCCCCAAACCTTGGGGTGAGCTTAGATCCTCCCTGTTCTGTTTGCTGCTAAATTAGTATTCAGAATACCTGTGGGAACTATATTTTTGCACCGAGCACAATGCTGGGAGTGTTTGCAGACACCTGAGGAGAGGGAGCCTTAGGCAATCCAGGTCTCCTGACTGTGCATTCAGACTGCATTAAGAGGCTGACAGTCACTTCAGGTGTAAGGACAACCCTGAAGACATACATCAGCAAAACCCAGCCCATCAAGGGGGTTCCTCTCTGCAGTCCCAGATGGCCAAGGAGGTTCAGGGGGAAGTAGATCAGACTACCCTGTGGTTCTAACCCATCCTCTTCCACCTAAAGCATAGGCTGAGTGTGTTTGGATTCTACCCTGTGTGCATATCCACCTGCAATTTTAATTAAAGGGTTTCTGGTGTTGCACACGTATGCAAGGGAGTGTGAACACGTCGTGCTCAGACACGGTAACGCTGCTGACGAATCATGCTTGTAGCACAGCTCAATATGGCAAGAGCATCAGCGGGATTTTTCTTCCCTGCCCCAGGATGGAATGGGCTGGGAGGAGTCCTGCATGTCATTCTTCATTTGTATAGCAAAATTTCTCTGCCATTTATATAGAAAAAGGACACGGGTGTCACAAACTGCAGCATATAAGAATAATTGTGCCAGAGCCTTCAGTCAGTTAAGGGAGGAAAGGAAGTTTTTCTTAATTTGGTTTTGCCTTTCATAAGGTACTTCCAGCACCTCGTTCTTGATCTCACACAATACTTGTGGGAACAGGAAAAAAAAAAACACTCCAGAAAAAAACCAAACCAAACCACCAAACAGATATAAACCAAGATATTCAGATAAAATAAGAGTCAGAGTCCACCATGTGGCATCAACCCCACATGCCACCTGCAGGTGCCTAACAACCTCGAGGGGCAGCTGAAGAGAGGCAGACAATGTGTTTGCTTACACACATAGTGGAAAGGGGCAACTTGACCCCACTGAACACAGAGGCAAAATGCCAAGTGATTTTTAGGGAGGTCTGTATTTTGAGGGATGAAGCGTTTCAGAAACGTCCGTATCTAGTGGGAGAGGATCTTCTCAAAGTCAGAACAAGCTGAACAATCTGGAAGTGGTTTGAATTAATACAATGTTAGACTAGAGACGTGTGAAATAGAGAGACAGCAGCCAAGAATAACCACAGCGACCACAATGTTCAAGGGGACTAAACCAAAGACATCTACAGCAAGTGGGGGAGACTGCAGCAGGCTCTGCAGATGCAGGATCAGATCTGGCATGTCACAGAGTCACACCGACCCTACACAACACTCAGATCACCCATCAAACTCCTCAGTGCTGCTCTGCTCCCAGCAGTATAAAAGGATTTTCTCTCCCATGGAGAGATAGGAGCATGCTGCTCCTATCTGCCAGCTATCAAAAAATGCCTTGTACGTGCAGCAGACAAGCTCCCTGTTTTGACAAGCTCTACCTTTGCCTCATATTTGAAGTCAGCAACACATTTTTATGTATTGTACGGGCCAGAAGAGTTGGTGGAACAGCTGGGGACCTCATCACATCACAAACCTCAAAAATTATCTTCCTGCCGCCTTCATGCTGTTTCATGAAAAATGTCCCATCCTGCACTGGAATCGAAGCTGAGGATTTTCTCTGCCTGTTTTTCCCTCTGACTCAATGTCCCATGCTGCTACTTGTACTGCCCTCAGAAACAGATTTTACTGTCACATTTGATTTCACAAACACTATGCAGGCATCTCCCCTGAAAGTCACAAACTTGGCAGCATCCTGCAGATGGCATGGGAAAAGCAGCCCCAGCTCAGTGGTGTCTTTGTAATATTTAATGGACATGGAGATTTTCCACCTCCTTCACCTCTCCATCCCTCCCTCCCACCTCCAGCAGGCTCAGCATTGCAAGGGTCTCAGGGACAATGGCTGTTACCATCACGTCACCCCCATTACATGTGCTGGCATCAAGGTGATGCCTGGACCTGAATCACCCACTGGCTGGCTGAAAATCACAGGATCCAAACTTTAGCAGAGCCTCAGACCAACTGAAGTTTCCCAGCTGTCCTGCCACAAGGCCAACCTTTTGCCTGTCACTGTTGTCTATTTTGTACCCAGTTGTCATTGCTTTTTATCTGTAATTCTCCAGCATTGTCCCTTTTGAGGAAAGGGGCTTGGGACTCTTCGGGGATACTGCAGTATTTCTGGAGAGTGTGGTTCAGTGTTAATAGGAGTACAAAAATCAAACAGAGTATTGGAGGAGGGATGTAAATCACGAGGGAAAACCACTGCTGAGTCTCGAGTAGTGCAGGCTTCTGGCTCATTCATCTCAGAAAGGCTGAATGTAAGGAGACTGCCCAGGATCAGCCCCTCCATCCTGAAACAGAGACAGTTGATGGGGGAGGAGGTATTAATACAGAGCCATAAGATCAGGAGTGGAGTAGAGGAAGTTGATGTTTGCTGCCATCCATAAAACACAAACTGATGAGAATCAGCTGGAATGACAGTGGGGAGGTTCAGAGCAAGCAGCAAAACCATGGAAATCACCACTTGCAGGATATTACAGATGCCAAAAGTTTATATGGATTCCGAAAATTATTAGAAAACTCAATGGAAGACAATTTCAATTATTGAATGCAAAGTCCTCTGACTGAGGAAGTCCCTAGAAGTGGTCAGGGAGGGAAATCATACTGTGTATTAGCTACTCTCGTGTTCCAATGTCTGCTCTTGGTCACTGGTGCAGCTAGAATGCTAATGGAACCTTAGTCTGACCTACAGTGCTTCTCCTCTGTTCCTTTTCTTCTCTCTTACATCACTTCAGCCTACCTCTCTTCACTTCTCAAACTTCCATTTTCCCCAGATATTTTGCATATTTAAAAGCTCTTCTCAGATCTATCTTCCATACTGTGATTTTAGCAAGCTTGCCTCCTTGTTTTCACTCCTCCTTCCCATCCTATTGCCTTCTGCTCATCTCTGGTTGGGCTCACTCTGTTCAGCATTCTGCTTCTGCTTGTACACGGATGTTGCGGAAGGAAGAAGTCCTCATGGATTCATAAAGCAGCAACTAGACAAACTCATGGAAGAAAAATCCCTCGAGATCATGCATACGGAGACAGGGACTCACTCCTAGCTCAGCAAGCCTTTGAGTGAAAGCTTGGAGGTTGGGAGAATCCTCTGGCCTGCATTGTTGCATGCTTTCCCTGTCCCTATTCTTTCTGGGAGTCCATTTCTAGCCATTGCAGGAGATGGGATATAGGGTAAGTAAACCTTTGCTCTCATCCAGTAGAGCTCTTATCATCTTCTTGGGCTCTTGTATGGTCCCAGCCCACACATCTGTCCAGGTCAGACAGGACTAACACTGCACATCTGACAAGTGCCACACTACGAAGTATGCAAGCATAAACCCACACAGCTTACTGTCCACCAACACCTACAGAGCTGGGGAAGGAATCACTGGTACGATACACCTAATAAGATCAGCTTCAAGTACTCAAAAGCATCTCTGACTCATCAGGTGCAGGCAGCTTTACCCTTCACATTCTTCCCAGCATTACACTAGGGAGCCACCCGGGCATCGCTATATCCCTGTTGGTGTGAAAATCCCAAGGTACATTTCTCTGTCCCCTGTCTGATACAGGCTATTCTCTACTCTCCTAACAGAGCAGTGGAAGGACATCAGAGCCTGCTCCTTTGCAGGAACACTCCTTTGATTGCTGCGTGAGTTTTCCTGGCCAAAAGCCTGGCTCAGCTCTTCAGGGTTTTCCACACAGATCACTATAAAGCCTGCAGAAAATAGGGATTGCTCCAAAAGCCCTCCCAAAAAAATGAGCTCATGGACCCAGCAGCACAGAAAACTGGTTATTCTTGTGACTCAATCAATGAAGTTTGTAAGTGTTAAAGTGAAAGGTTTTTAGCTCCCTTACACTGACCACAAGAACAGCTTGGGGAGTTGCCATGGCTACTGACTGCCCTGAACTGCTGCAGCTACCGAACCATCTGTTTCCTGCCTTGGACAGAAATGAAAGGACAGACAGGCAACCAGCCTGTGTGTGGGTGCCTGCCCAGCCTTGGCACAGAAATGCAATTCAGCAAACTCCCAGCAGATCTCAAAGCTGGGACAGAGCAGAGTTCTGAAAAAAGGAAGCACACAGGCTCAAAAGAAGCTACACTTCACACCTGCACTAGTGTCTGGAGGCCAGGACAGCGGGGTAAAGCCACGTGGGGAGACTAAGCAGAAAACCACTTATCATCTCCCAGTGTGCTGTTCAACAGTGCAATCAGAGAACAACGGGATGCACCTCTTGTCCCCATCCACACCATCCTTAGCTACCCCCAGGGTCCAATGTGACAGTGTAAGCTCCTAGCTTTTTAACACATGCCACTTTTTTTTTTTTTTTTGCCCTTCAAGATCAGCAGGGCTGCTGTCCTCATAGTTTGAAGTGTATTTCAGAAGAAAGCAGCAGCTCTGAAGTGCAGGATCCAGGCTGCCTGCTGCCTCCAGGGAGCAACTCTGAAAGACACAGTGGTATGTTTGATTCACCCAAAAAGGCTGTAGGGCATCACACTGAACCACAACCCACTGCTGTTGGACTTCCCCAGCAGCCCTTTGATGCACTGCTGCACAGCTAGTCCCATGGCCTATTTTCAACATTGTTTTGGTCAAACCACTGAAATAAAGCAGCATTTGAAAAAAATCTGTTGCCACAGCAATGGCTCTCTGGCCCTTGGGCCATACAATAACATTCCAGAAGGCAGCTGGCACTTTCCAGGGTTTTTGATCTAGGCTACCCAAGGAGATTCCTTTGGATAGAATTTGTTCAAGGATTCCCCCAGATGCTCTTTCTTTGGTTGCCCATTTATCACAAGGTTTACAAGTTGTCTTTCCTGAGGTCTATGCTCTGATGAAAACACAAGTTTCCTTGCTTGTGTTGCAATTTGGATTCCTACACTTTGCTCTGCTTCAGTCATTTAAACAAGTACTAGCTCTGTTGCCACTTGCTCAGCGATGTCCCAAACCGTCCCGTGCTGCGGCGGCTGAAGCAGTGCATGCTGGCTGAGAACCTGATGCTTTCTCACTCCCAGCTGCATATTGCCCCCTGCTACACACACCCATATGCTCCTATCCCAAGCATTTATGAAGGGCTTACCTGGGCTAAAACTAACCTGAGATAAGAGACAGCAGACAGAAATATGTTTGTCCCAGCACAGAGGAGTACAAGGTATAAAAAAGGGTGAAAGTGAGCAGCACAGGAGCAAGGAAGGAAGAGGCAAAAGGCAGCACCATTTCTTCATCAATGAGACTTCCAGCTGCCCAAGGCTGCCAGAAGCATTTCCAAAGGAAAATGGTGATGGAGTTCTTATCAGCTCCCACCTACACAAGGACTTCAGCAGAAATGGGTTTGCCTCCAGAAAGCCTTCTGGATCTACATGTCAGCTTGGAACTCACACCTTCCTGGTGAAGCTAGTGCCCTCATGTGACACTGGCAATGCAAGACCTGTCCTTGCTGCCACCCCACATCAGTACATTCCTCCACCATGCAGTAAAAGCAGCTGAAGACACTCTGAGCTCAGGGTCAGAAAGGCAATGGCTAACTCTGAAGATCTAGGGAAGGATCTTGCAAGTCTTATCAGGGGAATGACAGATGACATTCAGTGTACATCAGCAGTAAGTTATGGGCATGGAGAAAAGCATTCTAACTTGTAAAAGAACAAGATTTCAGCTTACTGCAACCATTCAGGAGAATACCAGCTCATTGTTCCACAGTGGTCAAAAATCAAAACATCTAATATTATGAGTAACAAGCAATTAAGTACAGCACAAATAAGACATCATTTTGCCATTGTATCATCAATCCATGGAGTGCCAGCATCTGAAATTCTGGTTCCACCTCAGCCTCTGCTGCCAGCTAGAAAAGATATGCTACAAAGATGGTCAAAAGTATGATTTCTACAGAGGAAAGCACTGACAAATGAGAACTATTTAACCTGGAGAAAATGGATATGATCAAATGTTCACTGTCTCTGCAGTTACAGCAAAGGAGAGACACCGCTCCTCATGACATGCAGATAAGCTGCTGGGCTCTGCCATGGGATGCTGTGGACACTAAAAGATTCCATGGGTTTGGGGCAAACAGATAAAGTAACACCACAGATGTCTTTTGAGGGTTAGTAAATCCACAGAAGCAACATCCAGCTCTGTAAGTGCTCATGCCACAAGCCAGAAGCTGGGAGAGATGCAGGAATTACTTACCACGGTTTCCCTGTTTCTACTCTCTTTCCTAGGGCCCTGTTCTTGGCCACTACAAAAATACTGGGCTAGATACAGCTGTGGTCTGATCCAGGACAAATGTAATTTGGCCTTGGGTAGGAAAGGTAAGCCCAGCTTATAATCACAGAAGAAGGAAAAGATCTGTCCTGTTAGATTTGCATCAGGAGCTGGGTGAAACAAGGATTACGGCAGAGATAGAAACGCCAGATAGTGGCTCTTCGTTGACAGGTCTCTGCCCTCTCTGGCAGGCCAGGCCAAGCAGCAGCTAGGCTTTGCTTTATGACTTTGAACAGACGTAGAAACCTTGGATCCCACGTTGCACAACAGCACGGCTTAACAGTAAAGGTAAAGAAAGGGCTCATCTCATCCCCATGTCAGCCTTCAGCACACTCCTGGAGCCAGGCAGAGCTACAAGGCGAAGCCAGAGCCAACCCAGCATCCAGGTCTACCGGTAAATCCTCTGGTCCTGAAGCTGACACAGAAGGTGACACAGGTGACCTGCTCCTGTCCTTGGTGTTTGAAATCCCAAGATGACCACACATGGCTAGACAACTTGAACACGCATTCTGGGGCTGGACATGGGGAGTTCTGTGCTCACTTCCACATTGTTCAGTGTCTGCTGTGCCAGAAGGGCTTTGACTCCACGCTTGCCCAGAGGTGGAGGCCCTGCAAGGAGGCAGCAACACGTAATTGCACAGAGGGAATGTTCTGGCCTCACGTCATAGCTTAAGACAGAGCTGTCAACAGACTATTTAACAACATAATTTGCATTTTGATTTTTCTTAAGTAGGCAGTTTTGTGCCAGCCTCAATCAACAAGATCCTGTTCATCATCAAGAGCAACATACAATTCTGCTAATCAGCCTTAACTCTGATAAAGGAGACCCATCCCAGGTTAGGGAGGTTCTCATCAATAAAACCAAGCAGAAGGTAGAGCCTAAAGTATGAAGAACATAAGTTTGTGAAAATGGAGAAAGAACAGGGATATTCAAAGTCAGCTGTGCTGGTAACTACTTTAACGCTTGCTAAATTGGGTAAGGGTCACACTGAATAAGTGAAGAAGCAGAAGACATAAGATATCTTGACTTTATTAAGGTTTCTGACACTGTCTCCCATGTGGATTCCCATAAGCAGGGTAGATGAATGCGTGTCTAGATGAAACCACAATAATCCTGGAAGTCTAGGACTCTCTGAAACCGCCCAGTGATTCAGTGTGAAAATTAGAAGCCTTTTCAATAATTAAAAAAAAACCAAAAAAAAACCCCACCATGGTAAGAACTCCTACAGGTGGTCAAAGGTCTGTGTAGCCCAATATCTGTCTCCAAACATCAGCAGCAGTGGTTGTTGGGGGAAGAATATAGCAAACATGACAAACAGGGATCTTTCCTCTCCTGTGTTTTCCTAGCACAACCCCTCCGCTGGGTCTGTTGAGCAGTCTCATTAGCAGGACAGGTAGTGAAGGGGAGACTTGTGAGCCTTGCTTATGTCCATTCTCTGCTCCAATGACAACAAGTAACGAATGAACCCCTCTGCCCTCTTAGACCTGCTTAGCCTCCCAATGGGACAGTCCTCACTAACTGCTGAGCCATGCCCAGGACAACACAGAATCACAGAATGGTGGAAGTTGGAAGGGACCTCTGGAGATCAAGTCCAACCCCCCTGCCAGAGCAGGGTCACCCAGGGCAGCCCACACAGGAACAGATCTGGGTGGGGCTGGAAAGTCTCCAGAGCAGGAGACTTCATAACCCCCCTGGGCAGCCTGGGCCAGGCTCTGTCACTCTCCCAGGGAAGAAGTTTCTCCTCCTGTTGAGGTGGAACTCCCCGCGTTTCCCCTTGTTACCATCACCTCTTGTCCTGTCACAGGGCACAACTGAAAAGAGCCTGGACCCTTCTACTTGACACCCACAAGACATCTGGGAAGGTTCAGGCCAAGTCATGCCAAGAACCATAGAAAAGCATTGCACTGCTGATGGTGATCCATGGCTCAGGATTGTCCTCTAGCACTCCTTAGCACTATTGGGGAAAATCTGTTGGGAACAGCTTAGAGAAATGGGCGACTTTTAGCTACATTTCAGGAAAGGCACCCTGTCCTCTGCATACCTTGCCCTGCACTTCCTTCTGCTCCATGCACACAGGAACTCATTCGGGACAGGTCCAGCAGGCACCGCGTAGATGCTTAGACAGATGTCACAGCAGGGTAAGGAAATAAAATGTGACTGGAATTAAAAATGATCATTCAGATTTAAATAAATGTCTATATTTTAATTTTTCATTAATCTTTACTAATAGTCCTTTAACTCAATAACCCTCAGTAGACATCTAGGATTAACTAGTCTGATAAAATTAAATATTGAATATAAAGCTCCATTTTTAATTGTTCTCTTGTAGGTCCACTTTATAAACCATTAGCATCGCTATCCACCCGCTGAACAGAAAAGCCCTACCACTAGAAGGAAACACAATCACCAAAATGCTCCAGATCAGTAAAAAGTTTTAACCCAAGCCTCTGTGAAGTTGCTCTTGCTGGGGGGTTCCCTTGTCAGGGCTGTTGTTTCCCTTGGCTCATCCGCAAGCAGCTTGCCCTGGCCTGGCTGACACCTGACACAGCCTCTCGGATGTAAATTCAACACTTGCCCTGCTCAGTGCAAATGCAGAAGATAAAACTTCTGGCACCATTTTAGGACACTACACCAGGACGCACGGACAGCCCGGCTTCTACAGGTGTGCTGGGCGGCCTGCCCTGCCTGGCGCTTGCAGCCAAAACACACAGGGCTGAACGAAGGCTGCAATTAGCAGCAATTCAGACTTGTGGAAGGGCCCCTGAGGAAGCCAGGGAAGATGAATTCAAGTTACAGGCGCTACTGCTTCTTGCTCCCGGAGCAAACCAGAGTTCAGACTCAAACTGTAAACTCGTAGCGGCAGGGCTGTGTTCCTGGGAGCCGGCAGCCGCCACACGCAGGCCCGCGGGCCGCGGCCGGGCCGCAGCGGCTCACGTGCGCACGCTTCAGCTCAGCGGCACCAGGAATGCTGCACGACCCTGCAGCTCTTGGACGAGCATTTGTTAGAGAGGGGAGAGACCAGCAGCATCCCTCAGCTCAGCCGGCTGGGGAGCAGCAGGGGCAGAGCGCAGGAGGAAGCGCTCAGCCCTTTGGAAGGCCTCTGGCATGGAGGCTGGCTGGCTTTAGTTACATCCGCAGCCTGCCTGCAGCCCTCCCTGTGCCCGCAGCATCACTGCGGGGCCGAAGAAAACTTCTCAGGGCAGGAAGGAGACTGTGTCCTGTCTGCTCCTTCCTCAACCCATGAAACGCACTCTGCTTGAAGGAAAGACCTTGGGTGCTGTTACTAAGCCGAGGCTTTGTTGCCAGCTCAGGGTATCTTCCAGAGGTGCTCTGTGGGGAGCAGCCAGTGGCAGGACAGACACCTCACCCACGACAGGCACTGACTCCCAAGCAGGCAGCAAAGGAGCCAAAGCCTGTGAGATTTCTCCTCGAAGCCATTTGAATGAGGCGGCCCTCAGTCGGGAACAGCACTTCAAAATGACTTGCACAAGCAAATGAAGGCAGGCTGGCTAAGGCGCTGCAAGTCACCTCCAAATCCTGCACAGCCTCCCAGCACACGCTCTCAGGAACGCTGTCCCCTGGTTGTACTACAAATATTCATGGTGATCTTGGACTCCCTTTTAACAACAGGCATTTTTTGCCCTCCAAGCTGCCACCCTGCAGCTTCAGAATATATCTTTTTTTGTGTGCTGGCAAGTGCAAAGTGAAGGGAGATATTCAGGAACTTATGTCACTCTCTTAAATGTGATTTATTCAATGAAGACAGCTGGGGGATTGGAAGACTAACAGAAGTCTTTTGTGTTCAATTTATTGCAGAACATACCCTCAGGTAACAAAGAAGTAAATAAAATAACATTTAAAAACAGATCACAGGCTGGATGTCTCAAGAAACGTGCTGCCTTGTGAGAGCACACTTGTAGCTGTGAAGACTTGAACACGTGTTCAACTGAATGCTCCATGCACAATGGGGAGGCTTCAAGACAAGCTGCCAGGATGGTGCTATGACACTGCAGTCACGTCATTGAAAACAGCCTGCTCAAAACCCTTGATAAATTTAAGGGCAGAACATTTACACCTGCAGGCTGAGTGTCTCAACAGGACAATGGCCATCTCACACACAGGACACAGAGCATTGTGTCTGGTTGGGTAAATGGGTCAAAAAGGTGAGTGTGTTTTAGTGCACTGCCAAGAAGAGACCAGCCACACACACTGCACCACAGACCCTGCTCTGGGCTAAGAGCTGAACTGTAGAGGTCCCTCCCAGCCCCTGCCATTGTGTGATATCCAACAGGAAGGTGCTGAGCAGGGTTTCTCCCACGGACACGGCCGAACACATCACTAACTTCAAAGTTCATCCAACTCCTACCAGCCTCTCGTTCACAGGAAATTAAAGGGTTAAAGACACTGACCAACTCATGACTGTCATGGGAAAATTTTGTTCCAAATTCTCATTTTCATGCTGCTAGAAAACCAATAATCTCAAAATACCCTTTGTTAACAAGAAAAAGGCAGTTCTCCTGGGCAGCCCGCATTTGTTTTTAAGTCCACTAGTATCTCATAGACAAGGGACAATAGGTACCCTGGATGGAAGACAGACAAATTCCATTGCTCCCCAAGCACACGTATTCCTGCAAGCATCACACAAGATGCTAATGGGGAAATCTGCAGGGTTAATGCCAAGCACTAATTCATCAGAATCCCATCCCAAATGAAGAACAGAGCCAAGGGGGCATATGTTTTTCTTAAAGCACATTTAAGTGGAGAGTGAAAAATTGAGTGTAAGCCACAAATGGCAGCACAGAACCATCCTTGGGAAGGGAGGAGGGGGAGGACTGGCTTGGCTGTATCAGGATAGGACCACACCACTTCCCCCACCACACTGTTCCCTTCTACAGAGCAGGTGAAGGGTGAGAAATCTACAGTTTCAGTCTCACCTTGGTTGCCAGTAAGGGAATGAAATTAACCCCAAGTGTCACAGAACCTAGTCCAGCTCCTGCTCCAAGCAGGGTTAGTGTCAAAAACTGGCTCAGGTTGCTCAGAACCACATCAGGTTGTGAAAATCTCCAAGGTCAGAGTTGCTTTAACCCCTGGAGCCCTATTCACGTGTCAGGCCCATCCTGTAAAAGTCATTTTCCTTTACATCCAGTCAGAATATACCATGTTGCAATCTCCTGCACTGGGCTAGGGCAATCCACAGCATCAGCACAGTCTGGGGGATGAATGGATTGAGACCAGCCCTGCGAGGAGGACTTGGGGGTGCTGGTGGATGAAAAATTGGATATGAGCCAGAAACATGTGCTCACAGCCCAGAAAACCATCCATATCCTGGGCTGCATCAAAACAAGTGTGGCCAGCAGGTAGAGGGAGGATGCTGCCCCTCTACTCCTCTCTCATGAGACCCTACTTGGAGTACTGTCTCCAGCTCTGGAGCTCCAGAAAGTCTAGAGCAGTTCCACAGGAGGCCACAAAAATTGATCTGAGGGCTGGAAAACCCCTCATGTGAAGAAAGGATGAGAGAGGTGGAGTAGTTGAGCTTGGAGAAGATGCTGGGGAGACCTTATTGCGGTCTTTCAATATAAAAAGGGGGTTTATAAGAAAAACAGAGAGAGACTTTTTACCATAGCCTGTAGTGACAAGACAAGGGGCAACAGTTTCAGATTGAAAGAAAGTAGGTTTAGGTTGGACATAAAGAACAGATTTTTTACAATGAAGACGGTGAGGAAGTGGAACAGGTTGCCCAAAGAAGTTGTGGTTGCCCCATCACTGGAAGTGTTTCAAGGTCAGGATGGATGGGGCTTTGAGCAACCTGATCTAGTGAAAGATCCATGCAACCCTCACAGCACTTGAGATGCCGCCTCACCAGGACTGAGCAGGAGAGAACACCTCCCTTGGCCTGCCCGCTGTGCTGTCACTCATGCAGCCCCACACACAGTGACTGTCGTGCCACTGATGCTTTGCTGACCCTGCTCAGCTCGTTGCTGCCAGATCTGCTTTTGCAATGAGAGGGGCTCTGTGTGCCCCCACCAGCTCACACACAGCACAGCCGGGCTCTCAGGCAAGGACTTTGCTGAACACTCTCAGCCACGTGCTCCAGTCACTGCGGGAACACAGAGCAGAGATCTCTAAAAGAAAGAAGGAAGGAAAAAAGAAGGAAAGGGGGAGGAGGGAAGGAAAAAAGCAAACAACAAACCAGCACTGCTCTGTAGATCAGCTCAAAATGTAAGCAGCAGAGGAAAAAGTGAATGGAGATGATTTGTGGGTAAGGACACGTTTCTGTTGCAAGACAGCCACAGAAGGCAGGCTAGGAAATGGGGTTTGCCACTACTGCTGCTCTGGGGAGATGCAGAGAAGGTGACCCAGGCTCCAGGAGTGCCACATGGCAACCAAGGTAGTCCACAGGGCACTCAGCAGTTGCTGTTTTACTCTGTCTGTGCCTAAAGCCAACCTCACATCTATAGCTATTTCACATTCAGCTTCCAGGAGCTCGTTTGCTATCTACATTCTAGAGACTAAGCACCCAAAGAACCCCCACCCCCCCATCTTGCAATCCACAGGAAAACAGCCCCCCTGCCTCTATAGCAGGTTATAGCATTGCTCCCACATTCACCTTCAAACTCACACTTTCACAGCTTTCCCAAAACACTGATACTTGCTCTCCACGGTACCTCTGTGACAGTTTGTTTCAAACAAAAAGAAATGCCCTCTTCCAAACTGTGCTTCTTGTTGCTACGCTCTGCCCAATGCAAAAAGCTACCCAAAGGCAACAGCTAGAGAATTTAAAGCATATGAAGGCAGTTTAATATACCACAGCCAAATCTATAGTATATGAGTATATGAAAAAACATCAACACTCACAAGCTACACAGGAAACCTTTACGCTCAGACATTCATCACACTCAGCAACACTAAAAACAATCCCAAAGAGTAGCTATAGAGAATGGTATACAAAAAATGGAGTGAGAGCCTTCATTAGGATTTCTTGACTGCTCCAAGTTCAAACTCTCACCACAATGCAGTGCTAACAGTTACTTATTATCATACAGGAATTATTGTTCTCCAGTAAACCCAGACAGATTTCTAAATGATTCACACTACCTGAGGAATTAACGCTTTTCCAGCTCTGTTGCAGATCCTAGGTCAGGAATCTCCTTTCTATTCTGTTAAATTCCACTAAGATATCACATGTAACAACAAGTTCTTGAAGCAGTTTGATCAGATTTTCCTTTAAAGTAACCCACTGCACTCCCACGTGAGGCACAGGCACCTCAGAGGCACAAGCAGCTGAAACTGCTGCAGAGGGATCAGATGATCAGCGCAAGCTTGGAGCTTCTGCAGACTCCTTTCAGCTTTGGAAACGTATCCTGCACTTTTCAAACCAACTCAACAGTGAAGCCACAAGCAGTGCTGTAGCTTAAACCCCAGATAACGCATATAAAAGTGATTCATTTAAAAGCAATTTTGAGAATGAACGTGAAAATGAAGTCTGACGGATTCTGCTGCAACACGTAACGAAGGTGCAGCACTGCAGCAAAACCTGCTATTCCCAGCTGTACGGTGTCGTGCTGCATGCAGCACAGTGTGGCAGAGCTGACGACAGCAGGAAGCAGGGAGCTGTGCTGCCAGGAGCCCACACTGCACTGCCTTGAGCTGTTTCACCTTTCTGCAAGCGTCTGGACTGGATGTGACAACACAGAAAAGCATGAAGAGTAAACATGCAAGGTAAAGAGAAATGTGCTTGAGCTCATTAGAGAGGTGCTTGAGCTTTTGTTTGTTGTAATCAGTCACGTAGAAAGGCACATTTTCAGCTTAGAATGAAGCTACCACTTTACAGTCAATTATAACACTGCAACACATATATGGCAAGTACAGACACACATCTGTCCACGTCACAGGACAACATGCTCACTCTTTTGCCCCTACTCCACCTTCTCCTTTGGTGGCACTTGTACTTCCAAGGCAGCACATCTGCTGTTGCCAGCTCCTGCACCCTTGGAGAAGATGCAAGCAGTTGATGGGACCCTCCAGCTCCCTGAGGGGGACTGGTGCTGTCCACCAGCCAAGCTGGTGTGCCACTGGAAAGTACACGCCTTAGCTGCCCAGCAGGACTACTATGCTGTGATGCGATGCAGGTCAGGCAGCTCTCTCACAGCACCTGCCCACAGAAGCAGATGCTTTTCTCTCCTACTGTGTAGCTTGACACATAAGCCCCAAGCTTCAGGGCTTTTGTAATATTAACCACCAAAGCCGATTCCTACCAGGGCTAAGCAAGACTCAGTTCTCATCTGCTGCTCTGCTGTTTCAAAGGTGTGCAGTGCACACTCAAGGGTGTGTGTCTGGTCTTGGCCACAACGCTGTTCAGAGGGTGTCCAAATGAAATCTGTCCTGCTGCTTCTGAGCCAAATGATCACAAATCCAACCAAGGAACATGGGTTTTCATAGCAAAACAATCTTGTTTATATTCACCAATGCCCCCCCCAACCATTAATTTTGCAATTTGAAATCACAAACCTCAAAAGTTAATGAGTTAATTTGATACTAAGTGAGGTTTGATAGTATGGCCTGGGCTGCACGGAAGGTCAAGCTATGATTTAACGTATGACTTAAAAGCCAATTAGCTAAGTAAATTCAGAACTATAAATGTTTGTATGCAGGGGCTAGTCCACACAGTACCGATTAAAATTGTGGAAGCCTACACTTTCCCTTTTGTGACTGAAAGGGACAAAACAGCCCACATTCCTCCTACACCAGGGCAGATGGAGAGGAAGTGCCTGCACTTGGCAGCACAAGTCCCCCCCACTTCATCCTGGAGCACCCAGAAGCCACCTGTGAGAAGTGGGACCTGCCCATGGAGCCAGGCCAGCCTGCCACCAAGGCAGGATGGGAGCCAGCACCAAGCATGGCTGGGTTGTGGACAACTGGATCCCCGAGGGCCAGGGCAGTGCAGGGGACAAGGCAGCTCAGAACAGCTGGTATTAGGTTGCTGTGGGCCAAGGAGCAGCGATACACAAGTTTCTGGCTCACACAAACTATTTACACACGAGACCAGTGCATTTTTCGGGCCCAAATTCAATACAAATCAGACCCTAATGCCACAGCTCAGAAGTTACTTTGAGAAGAAGATATTTGAGGTTTCCCCAATCCAGTGTAGCTCTGACAAACAGGACCAAAATTGTTGGGGCATAATGAATACAGGAACTTTTCTGCTGAAGTCTTCTAAATGTGGTGTCTGTACTCCTGTGTCCCAAACCTGGGCTGTGCTTTGTGCCGACAGGGACTCTTGAAATGGCAGCATATCCAAAGTCACCATGAAAGCACGGTGGTGGCAGAGATACCAACATGGGCGACGATGCGTAATATGCTCAGGGGATGCTATCACTACACAAGTCATTCCAAGACTTTGGACCAGATTCTCAGACTAAAATTTTACAGGCATTTTTTTTATGTGGCCCTGCACTTGTGACCTCTATCTAGCCTGTGCTCCCTTCTCCTGGACAGACAAAAGCAACCCTGCAGCCAGGCTGGGAACTAGGCAGGGTTAAAGGGGATGGGGGTAAGGCTGATGGTTAATTTTCACCCAGATTAGCTCCCTCCGCATGGCTGCACGGAGTTTGCATTGGCTGGGGTAGAGCTGGAAAGGGCACTCAGAGGAGAAAGTGGCCAGGATGAGGGGAAAGGCAAAACCCCACCTCCTCCAGACACAGTGCCCACCTGCACTGATGGAGTGCTTCCCAAAACTGTGACTGGAGAAGGTGTGAAAAAATCCCTGTCTCGGGACAGAGCTGGAGCAGCAAACAGTAGCTTCCATCTGCCCACTGTCACACAGAAACAAACTTACCAGCTGATGTATACCTGTGTATTTTGGCAACTTTGTTCCTAAGTGAGTAATTTTTGTTCCCAGGGCTACTGGTGTGGATCCCAAGGAGTTTGCCTATCAGCAGAGCTTACCCAGCTCGCATGGCAAAAGGCTGCATAGCAGGAGGATTGCTGAGAAGAGCATTGAACCTCCTATTTTCTAATGAAAGCCCCTCTCTCCTCTCAGCCTTTACTGTAACAGTCCATTCACCTTTCTGCAGTGTTTCTAAGAGAACCTTAAACATTCAGGAATGCAAACATTAAACTTGCTACACAACCACTGCAACAAAGCACTGAAATAGTCTCAGCTCAGTTTTACAGAGAAGGGAACAGGAACTGCCTCTGCACGGTGTTTCTGCTCCTGTGCACACAGCTGCTGTGCTTAGGTAAAGCAGCTTGTTGCACCTTCACGTCTTACTCCACCCTAGAGAGGCTTAAAGGACACAGGGCTGGACTGTGCCTTACAACCCCTTATCTGCCAAGACTGGGGCTTCAGCGGGGGAACATCACTGCCAAAAACCCAAGACAATGCCAGAGACACAAAAAGATTAAGGCCTAAACTGCTACGTTTTGGTGGCTGACGTCAATGCCACACTTTGTATTTGATCATCTCAAAAAGTGCTCTCATTTTTAGGCTGCTCAGTCAACCCACCCCCCAGGAATGGCATGCCCACAGTGCCTTTGCAGTGTCAGGGTGGTTACGGAGGCTCCTAAATCTGGATCATTCATGGCAAATGGCTTGTGGGGTTTCCACCAAACTGATTCTGTCACCAGGTCTACACCCTCAAATCCAGAGAGATGCGACTGTCCAGTATGCAGCGGGTGGCCGCAGTCACCACCAGAGGAAGGCTGACTTTCCTTGTCACCCTGGAAAAGAGCTGAGCTTGGACAGGCAGATGAATTCCAACTTTGGTGACTAGAGAGATGAGGAGACCAAGTTAAAGGACTCGAAGCCCTCCAAAGATGCAGCAGAGGGAGTAACAGTATAGAAGGATGAAACAGATCAGGAGCACCAGAGATGCAGGAAGTGCTGGCAAGCAACGATTGCACATCAGCTGTCACCAAGTATTCAAAACCACTCTACTTTCTAATTCACATGTGCAAATCCAAACATTACCCAAGAAAAAAAAGACTTTCCAACAGGCCTTGGACTTGTGAAGACATAACTGACAAAGCCATAGCCACGACAACTAGTGGTCTCCCTCTGAGTCTCCTTTAGGAGTTCCTATGACTTGCATTGCACTAAGTAGTGCAAAACATATTACTGCTACTAATCATCACCATCGTGTTAATCTTCCAATCCAGATGACCTCCTAAAAAAATTCTTTGCTTCATTTCAGTGTAGCAAGAGTATTAAAATTGTCATATTTTGTCATTTGGCTCAGTCACGCCAGCCACACTCTCTGAAAAGCTTCCACCAGGGAGGAGGCAGATACCGTCTGATTCCTCAGGGACCGCGACTCTGGGTGGGAAGGAAAGGTTTTGCAGAGCACGAGGGCAACCTCAGACCGGCTGCGTACGATACTAGGTAAGGTCATGCTCAAAGACGTAACGTCCAATGCATTTTAACAAACAAAATAACATGGTCTAGATTTTAAGGCATATTGGGCTTTTTTATTTTTTATTGACCATTTCTGGCAAGGGACATGTTAGAGAGTACTCCTTTATTAACAAGAGCTATTTTTGTCTACGTTTCCTAACCCTCACTAAATAAATAAATTCAGTGACTGATTCTCGGTTGGGCCAAATTTTCAGAGCACAGAGAAAGCCAGAAGGCTAGTGAAGAGCCCACACTGCCGTTAGCTTTTTTTTTTTTTTTTTTGACTACCTAGAAAGCAGAAATTGGTCAGATTGCCCTGTACTGAAGAAACTTTACCATTTATTGGGTTATGGGGAAGCGGAGGCTGAAGGGCTGCCCAGACCAGACCAGAGGTACAGGGGTTAGTTAATGAGGACCTGTCTACTCCTGAACTGCTCTGTTCTCCCACAGCCCATACCCTGCCTGCAGAAACTTTCAGCCATATGTCCAAAAGAAACACAGCAACCAGCTCCCCACGTTCTGCTCCTCCCTGCAGTGCCTGGCCTGGTACAGAGGGCCAAGGCACAATCCCAGCGAGGGGGCCCCACACCAATGAGGTGTCCCCATGCCCAGGAGGGGTCCTGCACCCAGCACCCCTTCACAACCATTCCTCCCTCAAGCCTCTTAGAGCCCTGGGGTGCGGGGGTCAGCCTGGCAGGCAGCACCCACCGTTTTCTGCCACCCTTTCCACCACGGAGCCGACACAATGGAGGAATTATGCTGCTGCGAGTGCCGCGGATGCAAAACGGCCACAGAGCAGACTGCTCCTGCCAAACCACGCCGGCTGGCCACGGGCTGCATTGACTGGCCGGAGCACATCGCCGGGGGTTTTGTACTCGAACGGAGAGCAGGAATACCGAGGAACACTGACTGTCCTTCCTCGCTACCCAGCGGGCCAGGAGATGCGCATCTCTGCCAAAAGACTGTAGGCATGTGGTAACTAACTGCATTTTTGCCTCTCTGAATGTCTGAAACTACTCCAGGAGTGTAAAAATACTCCCCCCTTTCACCCTCACTGCTGTGTGGTACCGCTTGGAAAGGCACTCGCCTGCCCAGGAGGCCCTCAGCTAGAGGCTTGATAAGAATGAACCCCGATGCTCACCGCATTTTTGTGGAAGATTTGAAGGGAATTTAGGAATCATTAAAATCTAATCCCGCCGCAGCAAATCTGGATGTGCTCATTAGTTGGGATAGTCACTTTAACTTGCATTTAGTTGGTTTAAAGGCTTCTTTAGAGGAAAAAAAAAAAAAAAAAGAAAAAAAAAAAAGAAAAAATAAGATTTGCAATGAAAGCATAGTCATCAAGGACAACCACCAAAGGTCTGCTGTTCCACTTGCTTCACATACCAGCACATGGGACACCTGGCAAAGTCAAATGGGCTACTTTTAAGAAATTTTATGAAGAGAAAAAAGAGGTTTTCTGACACTCCATCAATAAATTCCATCACGACTGGGAAGCAAAGAAGACTAAAGTGATTAACAAAGGCAGAGCATCGGAAAAGCTCACATAAAAGGGAGAGCATTATTGACTATATGACAGATGCGGGTGGGCTGGGTAAAAAAGGGGGAAATCAGGAAAACAAAAAAAAAAAAAGCAGAAAAGGGCGTATGTGACTGCAGCAAGGAAAAAAAAAAAAAAAAAAAAAAAAAGTTGTTCACGGAAATCCCATGCTTTGAGCGCCCAGAAACCTCCAAAATCTTAACTACACCAAAACCCAACGATGCACACCGACGGGTTTCGGACCTGCCCTGAAGGCAGCTCACAGCAGCCCCTGAGGCACCCTACCCTTCCCAGGCGGGGACCGGGCGCTGGCGGGGCCGCTCTCCAGTCAGGAAAGTGGCTGTTCCGGTCACGTCGGAAGGAGCCCGACGGCGGCTCCATTTCCGAGCGGGAGCCGAGGCCCCGGGGGGCGCCGCGGGGACGGGTCGTGGGGCGGGTCGTCCGCCGAGTCCCCGCCGCCGCCGCCACTCCGCGGGCGCTCCGGCCCCGCGGCGCCCGCCCGGGCAAGGGAGGGAGGGCGGTCTGCCCTCCGCGGAGACAAAGCGGATGCCTCAAATTCCGCCCCGCCCCGCCGGTCTGGTGGGGCTGCGGCACCCCCACCCCCCCATCTCCCCCCCGTCTTCCACCTCTGCCTACCTGGGCAGCGGGAGCGGCCGGGCCTCCCTCCCGCCCGGGACGCACTCTGGCCGGCGGGACAGCCCGGGCTTGGGCAGCCGCAGCCCGCGGGGGGCTCCGGGCTCGGTCGGCGGGTGCGGGCGCTGACAATGAGGGGAGGGACGCGGTACCGGGCGGTGCTTGACGTCAACGGGAGCGGGGCGGGGGTTGCCGGGCCCGGCCCGGCCCGGCCGCGGTGCAGCTCCGCGGCGCCCTCCCCCGGCTCTAGGAGAGGGCGGGGAAGAAGCGTCGGCCATTTTGGGGGGGAACGGGCCGGACCACGCTCGGTGGGCGGGCTGGGGGGGGGGGCAACCTTGTGTTAGGGCCGAGGGGCTGCTGCCTCTGAAGGGCCCCAAGAGGGAAACAGGGAGGCCGGGGAGGAGGCGAGCCGGCGACGGCTGCGGGACGGAGCACGGGGTGCAAGTGGGGCTCTGGTTTCACCGGGGGTTTCTGCACGAGAGATTCCAGACCGAGTCCCTCGGGGGTTCCTCCACCAGCTCGGGCTCCGCCAGCCCCTCAGGGCTCGGGAGGGGCTGCTGGTGGGGCGGGCACAGCCAGTGCCTTCGCTGGGTGCTGTCTCCCTGCCCAGTAACATGAAGCATTCACAAGAGACCTGTCTCCCTTAAACCAGGGCAGAGGGCCTTACGCAGGTGACACAGAGAATGTTCTCCAGGCCCTTGGTTGCACCTCCCCTTCTGCGTTCACCTCTTGGAAAGTTTGAGACTGAATCAAGTGGGCACCCAGGTGTAGTGGTTTCCACCTCTGGTGCGTGCAGCCCGAAGATGTTTAGGTGGAATCAGAGACGAGACCTCCCAGCACTAATCGGGAAAAGCTGAGCAAAGTGTTCCCTGTGACACTGACCTGGAGGGTGGTGCAGTGACAGACACCGAAGAGCAAACTGCTTCGTACAGCACGGGGCTGCAGTTGCCCAGTTGAGTCAACAGAGGATCCAGTCGACAGCTGGTGAGCGCTTCCAGCCTCCCAGGCGTGCAGCTGAATGTGGCAGTCTTAGAATTCATCGTTCTCTTTTGCCGGTAAGTATGTTGGCTAAGACTGTGTTTCCAACAGTGTTTTATTTCAGACAATGCCAAAGGAAGGTGCTTCGAGTGCTGGGTGATTTGGCTTGTGAGACTCTGACAGAATATTGTCCGTGATGTCATACGGAGTTAAAAGACTACTCTTTGGTCCTGTTTCCATAGCACGGGCTGAAATATACTTGTTCTGAATGGAGTGTCAAGACTTTAAAGTGAATTTTCTAGGTTTACAGCTAAAATCCAAGCTCATACAAAGATATAAAATGAACAAGACCTTACTTGTAGGCAGACTGAGAAGGGCTTGCATACAGTCTTTCTAACTGGGGAAAGTATTTGCTTTCCTGAAACTCCACCTGCACACCAGTGTTCAGCAGTGGAGGCACGTGTTAGATGCACTCTGCGGTGCAACGACATTCAGCAGTTTTTTGGTTCTTTGCTTTACACACACTACTTCTAATTTCCAAACTGCTATGAGGGAGGGTTGCGAATATAGTGCCAGCCCTTGAAATCCATCTGGCAGTGACGTAGCTGGGCATAACTGGGAGTTGAAATCAGAAAAGCAAACAAGGTTGGTGGGGTTTGGTTTGGTTTTTATTTCAGCATGTGCTAAATGCTTGTGCTCTAAGCTTGCTGGGAGTTTTGTACCTTAGAGCTTAGGCTGCCTTCCATGTGCTTCTTGGATTTGCAGTGCTGGGAAAGGAATGGAGCTGCACTTGGGTGCTTTTCTGTAGAGAGTTTGTGGCAAAACTCATTGCTGCATCATGACATTGGCACCAAAGGCTTATAAGTGTTTCAAAAAAGCATGAAACAAATGAGGGGAAGAAAATTCCATCGGGGCTGCCAGGAGTTCACAACAACCACCTTCTCTGACTGAAGAAGAAGCGCAAGAGACTTTTGGAAAGTGCTGTACGTTGGTCAATTTTTATATCCTGCCTCAGGCATAATCTACTTGCTGTTGTTCTCACTGGTTTCCATCGTGAAAAGAGCTGAAAGTGTAAGAAAAGCCTGAATACCCTCCTGGATATGGATGGGTGCAGTGAAATAGAGACAATCCAACTCCCAGTTGGGTATCAGGTTCTCAATATGGAAGGATGTTACAGCTTTGAGATATTTGGAGGCCAAAACCTCTGGTTATGAAGCCAGAGGTGAGGGTGGCTTGGGTGGCATTGCCCCTGCAGAACCTGTTTACAGTAGGAGCAAAATCAGGGATGTGAGACACACTCATATTCTAGATCAATTAGTTGAGAGTTGCTCTGGATGGACCACTCCATATGCAAAGTCAGCATAATGGGATCTACTTGATCTTGTTGACTGCGCAAGGAAGTCTTGCTGTCTTCAGGAAGTAGCCGATGTCGATGGCACTGGCCAGGTCCAGTGTCAGCCTTGCAGGAACAACCACCACTTGTGCATGAAAGCAGGACTTTACAATGGGGATCCCTCAAGAAAATCCCTCCAAACTGTTTTTGCATCCGAAGAGTACTTCAGCATCTGAAGAGCTCTGAAAGGATGTGTTCTTGGGACAGTTCTTTCAGGTGGATGCAGAATGGCTGCCAGGGTCAGCATATGGTTAGAGACTGACATACACCAGCAAGCCATACAAGGTGTCTGCAGTAGATAGATGTTTAAGGCAGTGTCTTGAAGTGTAGACCTGATGGTGACTGCAGACACAGCCTTAGTGAGCCCTGGTCAGAAAAAATCCAGCACTTTCTTTCTGTACAGAAGGAGCACTGTGCAAAGCCCATGATTTTTAATGGCTTTAAGCACCAAGAAATGGCATCTGTCTGGTCCAAAATTACAGCAGTCTTTGTGGGCACCAGGTGGGGTCCATAAGACAAGCTGCTCATGCACTAGAGTGGTTTAAACATCTTGCAAGATGATTAAACTTAAATGTACTTCAGTTAGAAGAAACTTGATGTGTTTCTCTCCATCCAAATATGGGTATTCCAAGTATGGGTAGGCCAACGTGCCCCAAAGAAAAGTCACTCATGGGACATGCTGAGTGTGCAGTGGCCAAGCATTTCTCCCCTGGTGCGGTCAACTCACCGTGATAAACCCCCTGTGCAGGTTCCATGGGGATCCAGATACCTGTGGAAGGTGGACACTTGCTGAAGTGCACATACCCTGGGCCTAGTATTGAGATGTAGCTGTGTAATTAACAACACACCTTTGTCTCTAGGTATGAAGAAAACATGTTCTCCACTTCACAGAGCGTTTGGTGGAAGCGGCCACTCTCACCCTATAGCCTTCCCCTTATCGGCTTGGGAGCTGCAGTGACATTGGTGTCCTGCAGGAATGCAGTGCTGAGGACAGGCTAATAATGGGACATACCTTGTTAGTACAAAGAATTGCCCGAGACTCTGAGGTCTTTAGTGATGCTGGGTTTTTTTACATTTCACGTGACCAGGAGAACCACTGCTTCCCAAAGGCAAGGAAGGCACGGTGAAAGCTGTGTGCCTGCTGCTACCTGACAGCATGCCCTGTGTTGGGTCTTTGCTGGTGGTGGAGCACCTGGGGGATCCGGGCTAGGACGGGCTATGCAATGGGCCCGTCTGTGCCACCAGGCTCAGCACCACCATCCTGTGAAACAAGTATAGGAGGCTGCATGTAATGAGCAGGACCAACAGCAGAGTCTGGCTGGCACCCTTAACCACTGGCAGGCTCAGCTGATCTGTGCTGGGTGCTCATCAGAAGGCATCTTAAAGGATGATAGGAACTGTCACCATTTCCCCTGGTTGGCAGAGGTCAGACTTTGAAAATGGAGGCTGTCACAACTCTTGAAGAGGAGTCTCCTCTGGAGCCCAGGGGTGAACCCTGTTCCAGCACTGACCAAGGAATTTGAGATCTCTTGCACCACAGCCTCCAGGAGGGTGAGGACAGTGACCTCCTTTATGTTGTGGAGGAAGCCTCATCCCAGTGCAGAAGGGAGTCTGGGGTCTCACAGTGTGCATTCACCTGCCTTGTTCATAGTTCAGCCCCCGTCAGGATGAAGATGGAAGTTTTGCTGTGGAGATGGGCTCAGGGGCTACAGGGGACAACATTCAGGAGAGGATGAGACAAGAAGGGACAGACGGAACAGGGACTGTGTCTCCCACAGACAGTCCCTCTCCTTGGTGTATCCTCCCATACCATCTGTGCTCATTTTCATTAGCAGTGTCTGGTGGCTGCCACAGTATGTGCAGGACCTTTCCTGGCACCTGGGTGGGCTGCTTAGCAGCCACTGAGGGGACATCTGGGAGAAGACAAGTTACCACTGGTGGTACTGGCACCCTACTTTGGGTTTTGGAAACCCAGCACCTGTCCTTCCAAGCCAAGAGATGGCCGTTGCGAGCACGCCTTGGCAAGTCCTCATTATGCAGTAACGCAGTCAAGAGTGGAACACTGGCTATGGACCGTGAGGGATGTTCCTCAGCTTCTTGTGCCACAAAAAGCCAGCAGCATTTGGACAGTGAACTGCAGCTGGACGGAAAATGCAAGGCAGAAGCGTAAAGTCCTTCCCACCCAGCATGAGTGATGGGAGGCAGACAAGGAAGGTCTGGGGGAACAAAATGAGCTGAGGGGAAATAAAGAGGGAGAAAGAAGCCCTTCACGAAGGCAGCATCTGAACCAACTTCCAAGTGGGGACTCCCCTGTGATAGAGAGATAGTGAGTGGAAAACTGAGGAATGACTAATGTCAGACCTCTGGATCCATGTGGGTGACACCCTGCCCACTGTGCGTGGTGTGGAAGTGGCATGGCTGCAGCTGGTGATGGAGAAAAAAACCTTAGTGCTGTGAGGTTAGAAAATTAGAAAGTTCTGTCCCAGGGAAGGATATATGACACAGGACCTATGACCTAGAGGAAAAGAGAAGTCATAGCATCATAGAGTGGCAGGGGTTGGAAGGGACCTCTGGACATCATCGAGTCCAACCCCCCTGCCAGAGCAGGGTCACCCAGGGCAGCCCACACAGCAACAGATCCGGGTGGGGCTGGAAAGTGTCCAGAGCAGGAGACTCCACAACCTCTCTGGGCAGCCTGTTCCAGACTCTGTCACCCTCACAGGAAAGAAGTTTTTCTTCATGTTGAGGTGGAACTTCCCGTGTTTCACCTCGGTATAAATGGAATAAGGAAGCTCTGACTGCTCTGAGGGGAAGGACCATTTTTTTTTGTTTGTTTGTTTTCCATTCATGGGGATTTAGTGCCGTCAATGAAAGTGCCAGCCAAAAGGACAGAAAGGAACACGTGGAATGTGGGATGGAACAAGGTGAGGAGGCAGACCCTGCTCTTGGCTGGATTGGAGAGGTGCTGAATGAAAGGTGTGCAATTGGCTGGGAAGATGGGAGCAAAGCAGGGGAACCCAACTCATCCTGAAGAGTAAAGGGAGGGGGGATGGCTACACAGATGCTGGAACAGGAAGAGGGGGGTAGGCACAGGGGAGCAGCGGAGGAGGTGGTGAGCACTTGCTTAGTGTGGACTGGAGAAGGCTGCTCTGCTTGTGGGCAGATAAGAATAGCAGGGTGGGCTAAACCTTGGAGAGAAGCAGCAATCTCTTTCTTACCTCGATGACTATCACTGTGGAGTGGCAGCCTCCTCTTCTTAGGGTACTTGATAGAAAAGTTTGTTTGGTTCCAAGGGTACAGGGTGTAAGTAGCATGTACAGCTGTGACCAGAGATGGCTGGGGGGAGGGGACATGACAAACACCCATAAAATCATGAATAATATGGGGAAGCAACAGAAGCTGTCAGCATGTCTGACAACAGAGGACCCATATGGGTGTAGTAGGTTTAAACAAAAGCAGCTCATGCAGTTTATGCACAGCTTGGTAATGTGAGAAGTGGATGACCCCAGGGTGCCATGCCACCAGAGGCGTGAAGTTGAAAAGGGATTAGACAAGCTCCCAGAGAACAGATTTTTCAGTGGCTATTAACAATGTCTATCTGAGTCATCTTCCAGTTCATGAAGTCCCTGAACTGACTTTTCAAATATTCTTGCCATTCTGTACTTACTCTGTTTCTATGGTGAATTTAAATGAGGTGTCTAAATTGATCTAGCAGCTTGCTGATGATGACACATACAGTTCTGCTTCACTCCTTCTGAAACTACTTGTGAGGCTGTGCTGCTTCTGTTTTACCAGTTCTGGCATTTGTTCAGGTCATTAAACTGGCAAAAAATTAACAGTGAATACTTTTCTGCCAGTTTACTGAGTTGAATCAGCCTATTGTTTTCTGAGCTGGTGGTATCCATCAAATCAAAATTTCTTGCTTCTCTCTGCAAAGTAAGACTAGAGTTATTTATTTTTTAAATGGAAGTGGAGATTCTCCTCTTATTACCTGATTCCAGGTGTTCACATTTTAAGTATTTATAACATCAGAGTCATGTTAAGATCCTGATATTTACTGAAGTAGTTTCTAAAAGCTCCTGACAGAGCTGGAGCCTTGTCTGCCTTGGGTGTCACACAGAGTTTAGGAATATTATTAAACACAGTAACCAGGAAAAAAAAAGCACTAGATGCATGTTTTTCTAGGCAGCAGAGATGCATAGCTTGCTAAGTCTTGCATCATTAGCAGCACTCTGTATGGAAACCAACATAAATGTTTTTGGGTTTGGAGGTTTTTGGTTTTGTGTGCGTAACTGTCTCTTGTTCCTAGGATCTGCAAGATACCACCGTTACCTCTCCTAAGAGCCTGCAGCCTATCGAAGTTCAGTAGCAAAGGTACTGAGCAACAAGCAGCAGTATCTGAATCAGGTCAGTGTCTTAGCTCATACTGCTGCCACCTCTGTCGTGGTCAAAAAGCATATGCTATGGTATTACAGTGAGAACATCGTGTCTTCTCAGACCAAGGATCTGTTTTCACCAGCTTCATAGCAAGCTAGAAACTGATGTATCTGGAGAACACCAGGATGGGGAGTGGCAGTGGCTGTAAATAATAAACAGGATTTGCACACACTGAGAGCAGTTTCTCTGAACACGTTAGACATCTCCGCTATGGATTCTTCCATACAAGTCTCATTTCAGACTTCCTGGATAGTGAAAATATTGTCATCGAGGTCAGTTGAGTTTAGAGGGTGTTTCATCCCTTCCCGGAGCAGATGTCTTAAAAATGTCAGCTGAATTAGGCCTACACATGAGACCAGAAGGGATGCATGTGAGGGTGCTAAGGATGCTTGCCAATGTAATTTCAGGATTGCTTTCTATCATCTTTGAAAGGTCCTGGTGACTGGGAAGAGTTCCTGACGTTCAAAGAAGACAAATGCCACACCTGTCATCAAGAATGGCAAGAGGGATGATCCAGGCAACTATGAGCTGTCCAGTCTCAACTCACTTCCTGGGAAGACTGGACAGCAAGTCCTCTTAGAAGCTGCTTCCAAGCTCATGAAGGACAAGAAAATAACTGGGAGCAGCCAGAAGGAAGGGCGAGGCTAGGGAAGAATGCCAGCCTCTCAGTAACAGATGCTGGCAACACAACTGCTGTGAAAATGTGACTGTTGCCACCAGAAACTTGAGGTGGTGTGTACACGAACAAGGCAGATGAGAGAAAATCTGGCTGAGAGGGCTCTTAACTTCACTACCTACTAACCTACATTTCTTCCTTCTGTTTCACCAGTTATGAATCTAAATGCAAACTCCGTTCTTGACAAGTGTATGGAACATGTCTGGTCACTGGCATTTTCAGCAGAAGTATCTTGGTTGTATTTAAACAGGATTCAGAGAAGTTTAATGAATTTTTCTGAAGCTGTTAGGAATTCCTCACCTCTGAGTGACAAGAGTACTGAGCACCTGTAGCTGGATTATCATAGTGGACATTGCATGGTAACTGTAACTACAGCCATCCCTCCTGACATTCCTTCGAGGGCTCTCGAGGGTGACTGCAGACAGAGTAGTCTTACACGTACAACATTTGTTTGATAAGCAGGGCAGTATTCAACTCACGCACTTTCCATGACCATCTTCTCTTCATATTGTAAGATTCAGTCTTGTCCTGGGAGGACTGATCAGCTTCCACTGTCGTTGTCTTGCCATGGGTGACTCCTCGTTGCTGACACTTGTCCTCTTCCCCAGTGGTAGGAATAATCTTAACTGAAATTTAACTGCAGGGGGCTTTAACTTTTATGTAGCTATTTGTTCTGTTTTCAGTAAATTCCACATTATCATTGAAATAACTATCTGCCAGGGCAACCACAATAGGTGCTTCTATACAAATGAAAATATGTGCTTTAACTTACCTCAGTATTGCAAGATCTTCACTGAACAGGCACTTAGAAATCACGCAGCCCTCGTGTTATCTTCTGTGAAATGCATTTTTGTATTCTTGACTGGGTTCCGTGTAGCTTTAATGACATGGTAAATATGGACATTGATCTCTGGGACACGATAGCCTTCTCTTTTCATCTCAGAGGCTATGAGGTGCTGTTTATCTTTCATTTATGATCCTTTGCTAGTGTTTTCCTGTGACAGTTCCAGATCACTATTTTTTCCAGTAGGAGTTCCTGAAGCAACTACATCAAATATTTACCAGCATTAAGAATAGTGTAATATTAGACCATGTGTCCTTGTTAATTAGCCTATAATCTAATCAAAGAAAGAGCCTGGCTTGTTTGCTCTTGAATTACAAAAGTGTCTTATAAAAGCCCAATAGAATCTTCCTATAGTGTATTTTGCCATTCTGTACATCACTGGAAATCTTCAAGAGTAGGCAAGACAGGAAAAGGACAGCAGCACAGTCAATCCAGATGAAGCAACGGGAATGGACTAGTCAGCCTCTCAAAGGCACTTCCAGGACCATTATCTGGGGGTTTATGATTCACATGGGGCAGGTGAGCCAACAGGAGAAATTCTGTGAAGACATTTGGCTTCCAGATCCCTGTGCACAGATTATGTCTGTAACAGCAAATTAAATAGTGCTAGGGCCTGGCCTTAGGTTTGAGAACTCAGTTGTCTATGCTTGTTCATGCCTTCTCCAGCATGGCTGTGGCCGTGTCAGCTCACCCATCCCCAGGCTACACACAAGCACAGCTCAGGAGTGAGCACGGGTGAGAGAACCACTGCTGCCAGTGGGCACTCTAGACACGCTCTGGAAGCAGATTCTGTGGCCATGGCTGGGTAGTGTCACCATCAAAATCTCTTTAGCTGGACTGAGATGGATCAGCTCACTCTTGGGAGGGGAGAGGAGCTGTGTCCCAAACAGGGCAGCCTGAATTGCTCTCAATGTGTGCTGTGAGAGAGCGAGGACAATTCTGTGACCTACGCAACTGCTCTGCCTGATTCTGCAGCGTGTGGGTGGTCCCGGGCTATTATTTCATGGTCCAGTCCTGAGCAGAGGCACCAACAACAGGAAGAAGCTGCATGACTGTGCAGCATATGCAGAGAGGCTGAAGAGCTGTGGTGGACTTGGACTGTGGGGGAGTGTGTTGGGGTGGCCACAGTAGTGAGTGGTGGAGATGAGTTTGGGCAGGCTAAGAGATGGATGGGTGGTCAGGAGGATGATGGGATAACTCTTTCAAAGCAATGCACGCTGCTCATGCAGTGTGGACATGATGCTTCTGCTGTAAAATGCCCAGAGACACTACAAAGTTGAATGAAATTTGGACCACCCTGCTTGGTGTGCTGTCCTGTCGGAGACTTCAGCCAAGACCTCCATATGCCAGCTTCCCACCTGCCACGTGGGGGAAATAATCCCAGAGGTGGAGAAATGCAGGTTACCGGGCACCTGCTCCACTCCCCACAGCCCCAGAGGAGGGTCTTGACACTGTAATCTCTGACAGATGTTTGTTTGACCAGTTCTTAAAAAATTCCAGGGATGGTGATGTCACATCCATGCCAACAACCTTCATTCCTAAGTTTTCCTTGAGGCGTCACTTCATTCTCTTCTCTGTAACTCCCCATTTCTTGTCACCAAAGAGCGAACCTTCTGGCTCTTTTTTTTTGAGGTCCCACTCATTCCACAGTGGCATTAAACATAGTTTCTCATTTCAGTTTGTGCATGCAAAATATTAAATAACAGAAATAGAAGATTGAGGTACTTTTCAATAACTTTAATGCTATTTATTTTGTAGTATTTCTATACTGGATATTCTATTTATGATAAAAGGTGTAAAAAGTATTTCAAGTAACTTGTCTTCTTTCTACAGCTCACCAAAAGCATAGCTTCAAACGCAGTATTTGTGACATGCCCACGCGCTCTGCCTTCGATGCCCTGCTGATAAAGTCAGGCTGCATCACACAACTCTGGAATAAGTTTCAGGGTTTATCAGTTTCAGCTGGACAGGATACACGCCATAGAAAATATATGACATCAGGTCCTGTTCTGCAGGAACGTCCTCAGCCTACGTAACTTGTTCACAAGATACAGCAGAAATCCTGACCTCCAGCAGATGTGCAGACGTTTTCCTCCCAGCAGGTTACAAAGGCATGGCAGAATTGAGTATGTACCATCTCTTTATACAGACTAACCTCTCTGCTTCACACTCATCCACTTGTTACAAAGCTTACTTTATGCATTTATCTTAGGTACACAAATGATCACTGAAGAAACCACTGACAAGTTCTGTTAGGGGATACAGAATTCCAGACAGAAAGTACCAAATTGCCAAGAAGTTCCCAGGAACATGCACAGCACGGGGTAGCAGCAGAGATGGCAATGACCACTTCATACCTCAGGAATAATAACACAGAAAGTTTCCAGGTAGGCTGCAAGATTGCACAAGGGTCGGTAACACAACAGGAGAAGCTCAAGATGAACACCTTTTGAAATGTATTAGTTTTTGGAAAGCCTGTTTAAATTCTTCATTAAAAGCTGTATAAATGACTGGATTGATCAATGAGTTTATGTAACCTAACCATGTAAAAAAGTCCAGTAGGATGGGATGAAACCAACAAGCATCTTGGCAGATTGGTAGGACTAGGGACATGACAAAAAATGGCAGCCAGCAGAAAATGAAAGCTCCCAAAATAATGCCTAAAGTTTTGGTGGCTTTCCTTTCTCTTGCAGCAGAAATTCTTTTCCTTTCCAATATACTATCCGCAAGTTTTATTTTAACATGATTGATAAATATTGGGGATCCACCTGAATGGGAATGCCCTTCGTGAAGGCTAGCATTTATGGAGCAGAGGGAAGACCCAGCAGAGCCAGTAATCAGGTGTGCAGTAGTAAAACGTTTCCCATATAATGAAGGTGGCTTCAGAATCCGGGATCGAGCTGCTACATAAATTCTACCGTACAGTATCAGGAGGACCACAGTCGGGATGTAGAAAGCTCCACAAGTGGAATAAATTGTGTATGAGATTTGATCTGTGTTCACAGTACACTTGGCGATTTCTTCATGAGCTTTCACTTGCCTCCAGAAGAATGGTGGCACGGAAATGCTAATAGATATCATCCAGACCACAGCAATCATCAGCGCTGCTCGGCCAGCGGTCCGGCGTTTGGCATATTCCAAAGCATCTGTGATAGCCCAGTATCTGTCCAGTGCAATAACACAGAGGTGTAAGATTGAGGCTGTGCAGCATGTGATGTCTGATGATAACCAGATATCACACACCACTTGGCCAAACGCCCACGTGTGGGTGACAGTGTAAGCGATACTGATGGGCATTACTAGGACAGACACTAAAAGATCAGTCACTGCCAAGGAGCCAATGAGGTAATTTGCAGGTGTATGGAGCTTTCTAGTAAGAAAAATTGTAATAACGACAAAAATGTTTGCAAGGATTGTTGCCAAAGTTATGACAGACAGAAGGACTGACAGTGAAATCTTCAGCCCTAATAGTGTCCTTTCATCCAAAGCCAGTGGTATTTCAGTGAAATTTAATGACTTATTTGCTGAGCTCTGGAGAGAGAGCTCTGCTGAATGGTTATACTGAGTCATCCTCTGCTCTGATTTCACTTTTCACTTTCCAGCGTAACCTTTCTGGGATGATGAAGAAAGATGCTTACTTGCTGAAACAGAACTTTTCATACTGGAGTCCAACAGTGAAGAAATAGAAGCTTGTTGAAAACTTCAGCTTATACAGTAGATGAGTTACTCTCTTAAGCGAGATTTTTCCATCACATCACATCAATGCCATCATTGTTAAAGCAAAGTGTTAACATAATCATCCAGCCGTGATTCTCATATATGCCAATACAAACAGTACCACAGGCGGTGGGATTTTAGGTGGTATTCATTTTCATCTTGCAGGTGATTAAATAATTCTTTATTATCTTTTATTCACACCTCCTTTCTGAAATAGTCTTTTGCAAAGCCACAGAAATCAATACTGAAGAGTGAAAGGCTGAAAAACAAATGACTGGACATGTAATTGACGCCTCTGTGCTTGGGACAAAGCTATCCTCAGGAGTATTTTCCCTTTCTCTCTAGCAGCTGAATGTCATGTTTTTGATATTTATAAGGGATATTTTATTAGTAGAGTCCAGAAGATATAAACCAGTACTGTCTGGATTCCTTCTGTAAACATAATTTCTGCCAAATTTATGAATTAAGACCTCATTTTGAAAAGTGCAGAGGTCCGTTTTCATTTATTCCTTCAGGCCATTCAGATTTCTTTTCAACGTGTAGACTCCAAATGCTGTAGTCAGATGCTGGGTGCATTGGTGCTGAAGCTCACAGCATGTTCCAAGTACTGAGATGTTCTTGATCATGCACATGGTGAATGATTGTAATAACTTGTGGAGTGGTGGTTGCCTTAAAAGAGGAAGAACAGACTGGTTAAGGGAGGCTGGAAAAAGAAAGTGAACATTTTAGTCTGGAATGGCGATACAAGTGACGTGGAAGTTGAGGTATCACAGCATACAATTGACAGGCTTTCCATATTTTTCTTTAGATACGCTTTGTGTAACCTTAAATCTTTACAAACCTGAATAAAACATCCTAAGACAGATTTCCTTGAGACCTTTCACTCGGATCCATCCACAAGTGCCAGAATGTCACTTATATCATGGCAACCCAAGCTTTCTTGAAAGAGATCTTGAATATGGGTCATGAATGGCTTTGAAGCATGCTGTGAGGGGTAAGAAGAGAGATGCTGAACTTCTCCAAGAAGAAAATCACCAGGCCAGCCTCCTCCCAATGATCAAGGAGAAACATGCCAACTGACACAGAAGTGGGAGTCACCCAGTTAGGAATCTGTGGAGCAAGAACATCATATATTTTATGTGAAACACTAACACACTGGTGGCAGTCTTTCTAGAGCTTCTGAGTCCTAACATAAGAAACAACACTGTTCAGCTTTGTGCGTTTGATTCTCCTTTTATCAACATCCACCTTCTGTGAGTCAAACTTATGTTTAGAGATGCTTTTTCTTTTGAGGTGTATTCTCCAGTATGGGGACCTAGAAGACTCTCACATTTCACACTATTACTTTCTTGGTATTTTTTTTTTTTTTCCAGGAGGGGTAACCTCTCTTGCTAATGACCATTTTTGTGACACTGACCAAAGATTCAACTTATAAAACTTTTTGAACTTAAGAATGGCCACAGTGACCAAAGTCCATCAAAACCAGTCATATGTCTCAGTGGCCCATAGGTTCAGCTCATCCCTGTTGCCTTTCTCTGATGCTTTCCCAACTCTGATGCATTCTTTTTGAGGCAGAGGGACCAGAACCACGGTGTTGAAGATGTGGCTACATCACAGCTTTATACTGCAGCATAATGGTATCTCCTGTTCTCAATTTCTTTCCTAATAATTCCTGAGATATACTTTGCTTTTTTAATCATTACATAGCACAGATCTAACATTGCCACAGTTTAATGTAATTCAAAAGCCATGAGTGGTAACATCAGCAATTTTTTTCTGTTTGCTCACTTTTTGCATCTATCTCTATTATATTCCTTCTCCCACTCTTTAACTAAAGTTCTTTGCAAGTCTGCATTGTCCGTCTGTGTCTTTATCACCCTGAAGAGCTTTGTTTCATCAGTAGATGTCATCACTCCACTATTCATGTACTTTCCAGATCTCTTAATATGTTGGGTATCGTGAGCCTTCTTTATTTATCTCCTTTAAGAGTGTCTGGAAAAGGCCCTTGTCAAAAGTCTCTCGAGAGTCCTAGTGATTATATTTGTTGGACTTCACCCAATCCATATATTCACCAGCTTTTCTTAATTAATTCAACAGATTTGTGAGGCCTTTACAAAAGCCATTTTGTTCCCCAAAACACTGTATATGCTACGTGCACAGTAATTCTATCATTTATTATACCTTCTGCAAACTGGCCACGTAGGGACATCCTGCTTATGGAAAAGCAGTTGCCAGTTGTGGAATCTGGTGTCACAGAAGCTGTCTTGCAGATGCCAGGTGCAAAGGGAGTTTTAAGTAGATGCTGAACACCCCCTCTGATAGCACTGGCCTTCAGATCTTGAGGTGCATCAAACCCTAGAGCTGAACGCTGTCTGATAGTGAAGATTCATTGCTGTTCACTTTGGCTGAAATAAAGGTTCCACCTTGTAAGCATCCTCCAAATTCTCTTTATTGAACAGGGGTGCCAAAGTTAATCTAGTTTCTCTGTGAGGAATTTCTTTTATCTTCTCTGATGGTTTTTCCCATCCCTTTCCCATCCCTTTAACTCTCTGACTCAGTAATAGCTCACTTCAGATCTGTCACTTTTAGAGTCTAAGAAATCTCTTTTACCTGAACATTGGGCTGCTTACACATGCCACGCAGGAGAAAATCTAAACCAGAGCCATCAGACTGGCTGAGCAGCAATATTAAAGACAATCACCAAAGGAAAAGAACCACTGTTTTTTTTTTTTTTTTTTTGACAAAAATGCTCCAAGTCAGGTATTTATCATGTACTCAGAGTGCATTGGCTCTTTCCTGCCCTACAAATAATGCTACCACGACCGAAAGTCATTTTTCTAAAGTAACTCTAAACCCTGCAACAAGACACATTGTGTAGAACTTCTACCAGCATCCTCAAACACTTAAGTATCTCATATTCTTAAATTTAACACAATCCCACACTCGTGCATGCAGTAAAAGTCTTTTTGAGCCTTTCATCAAGAAATAGATACAGCAGTTTCAGCAACTCTTACCTGAGTAAATACCTCATTCTGACTGACAGAGTGGCATCTATCAGAGATGTGTCAGTAATAGTGGAAAGCAGCTAGTCAGTATTATTCATTGGGTTCAGATTAAAACAGATTATGACTGTGCATGGGCCTGACAGAATTGTTGTTCTTTACTCAGAGCTTTGGCCTGGCTGTTCACTGTGCTGATAAAGTATCTGCTAAATTATCACCAGGGACTATAGACTTAGGCAGAATAGTTATAATAATCCTTCCCTTAAAAGCAGCAAGGTGTCACTAAGCAGCATAATGTATGGAACTGTAAAATATATATTCAAAATTAAATACAATAAAAAACAACCAACCAACCACAGTGTAGTATTTAAACACAACCGTGATCCACGTCAGCTGGTTAGAATCTCTTGGGCTCCATGAACTTGCAGGGAGTGTTCTGCTTAGGGACGTGCAGAAGGTAAGACAGGATGGTCATAAAAGTTTCTTAAAATCTATAGCCCCTCTATTCCAATCATTTATGCATCTGCTTAATGATATAACTTCATATACTATTAATAACCATTAAATTCAATGGACTACTGAAAATACAAAGTTTATGTGTTTACATACGTGTTTAGGAATCAGGAACTCTGAATATACCTTGAAAAGTTTCTTTGAATGTCCTTCCTGGCAATGTCTGTTTCTGAGACTTTTAATTTGTGTGAGTTGCGGATCACTACCATTGATATAATAATAATTAAAAAAAAAAAAGTAATGGGAGCCCAGTTAGAATTAGTATGTAAGGATGTAATGGAATCTACAGAAGTGTCCCTGTTGGCCTGAGACAGTGCATTCAAACTCCTCAGTACTCAAACCCTGGCACTTTTACAGTCGGCTGGAAACCATAATGGTAAATGCTGGATAAGTTCTTACAAGTCTTATCCACACTATCCTTGCTCAGTTCAGCACTGCACTGTGCTCTGCAGGTCATCCACTGATGATTTATTTAACTTGCTTTCAGTGTGCTCAGCTATTTCCATGAGACTTAATCTCTGAGCACATTAGGATTCTTAGGGCCATCCATATGCACCAAGTTTCACTTTTATGCTTTAGCCATTTTTCCTTGCCTGACCTTTTCTCCAGTCCAAAAGTCAAGAAGAATGACTTTTTTTTTTTTTTTTTTCAGACAGTATCCTACAGCTTTGCCTGTATAGGGATTTGGAAAACATTGGCTGATGTGCTAATACTTGCACTTAAATGAGGAGCCAAGCCTTAAAAATACAAGCTATGATTGTAGAACTGATCTGCCTAAATCAGAACATATCCCCCTGTTGCCAGCACGGACAATGAGGTAGCTTCAGAAGGCAGCACTTCCTCACCTAGTAAATAAATTCAAAATGCACATTTGCAGAAACGTGGTCTTACACTTTTTGGAAGAAGTACTCATCCACCCTGCCTTCCCTTTCAGGAGGCAATTCAGGAAGAAACAGGGAACAACTTCTGCTTGAAGGACCTTGAGCTGGCAGCCAAATATGTCAAGAGAGAACACAGGGAAACCTGCACACGTGCAGAATGAACCACACAGCAATTCTGTCATGATGGGGACAAGAGGCCCCGTAGTTGGCACTTTCAGCAATGGTTTGGGCAATGAAGTGGATGGAATGCTTCACCTAGTGAAATGGCACTGCAGAGGTTCCAGCATACTGGAGAGGAGACTCTGGGGGGACCTCATCACTCTCTACAGCTACCTGAAGGGAGGTTGCAGTCAGGTGGGGATTGGGCTCTTCTCCCAGGCAACCAGTGACAGGACGAGAGGCCGTGGCCTGGAGTTGCATCGGGGAGGTTTAGGTTGGATATCGGGAAGCATTTCCTCACGGAGAGGGTGATCAGGCATTGGAATGCACTGCTCAGGAAGGTGGTAGAGTCATTGTGCCTGAGATGTTTAAGGAAAGGCTGGATGTGGCACTTAGTGCCATGATCTGGCCGATGTGGTGGTGTTGGGACTTGGTGATCTCAGAGGTCTTTTCCAGCATCAATAATTCTGTGATCCTGTGATACTAGGGAACAGGATTAAGAAGGGTGAGCTTGACATAACAAACCAGTGCAATTATTTAGTTCAGGTAGAAATGAGCAGCTGCCCTATTGTGTGATGGAGAGTAACCAGCTACGTAAAAGCTCTGCAGAGTGTGGGACCAATGTGCACTGTCAGTAGTATCAGAGATACTGTACCTCAGCAAGACAGCACGGTTGGCAGCTGTATAACTAGGAACAAGACTTCTACCAGATCTTGTTCTGTTCACCTTGGACGAGGCCCGGTGGGAGCCCTGCATTCCACTTTGGGCACTGTTCCCTAGAAGCTACAGACCACACAGAGAGATCAGAGGAAAACAGTCACAATTATCAGAGAAGCGAGTGCAGGAATAACCTGAATGAACAGGGATGTCTGGGCTAGGAATGACAGAGCTGAAGGAGATGTTTGAGTCTTTATATGAATGAAAACTTGCTGCAGAACAGGAAGGAATAGTCTGTTCCCCATGGCTGTGACTAAATTCACTGAAAGGAGAGGGATTTAACTGCACCGAGAAAGAGTGAGCCTTGCAGATGGTAAGGGTACTGAAACTCCTAAAGTATTGCTTGGGGACACTGTGACATCTCCACCACACAAAGTCTTTAAGGACAGATCAAACAATCTTTCTGGAATGTGATTTCCAATAAGCAAAGCAGCACGGAGGAAGGAAAATGGATTAGACAACTCTACCCTGTGCCAAATGGTGCAAAACATAGGAAAAAAAATTGTTTACTACAATATAGTGAAAACCTAGTCAATTCAAAATGAACAAAAATCACAGCAGTGCAAGCTTTGCAGAACATCATAGTTCAGATCTGGGACTGGCTCAGGACTCAGCATCGTGGTGCTGTGGTGCTCCACATTGGCAGGGGAATTAAGAAAATTGCTATTGACTTAAAAACACAGACTGGAGAGGAATGACACCATTGCTTACAACTGTGACTGGGTGTCATTGTCAGAGCACAAAGAGGAGGAAGGAACTCCCTGTGATTGTACCAGGTAGGACCAGTGTACCAGAAGGTTCTCTTGGCACGTGACTGCACCAACCCCAGCATGATTTTTCACACATCCCTGGCTCCCTACTAATTTTCTTCCCTCCTCTCTCACTGCACTCTGAACTTGGTTATACTCCTCTGCCTTCTTACTCACTTTCCAGGATACAGACATAAGGTCACCTGACATACAATGCTTGTTTCCTTTATTCCTGAACATTTGTGAAGCACTATGATGTAGCATTCCCATATATGACCTGTTAAGCAACCCAGGCAAATAAGAAGCTGAACAGTTATTGCTCTGACTACCGTATTTATGGCAATTATAATGCTTATTTTTTCGCCTGGTTTAGAAGAAATTCCCCTAGGCACTCTGATTTCAATAAGCTTAGGGATGGTAAAATTTCTATATTACCCTCTGCACAATGTCTCTGTGCTCATCTAGGGTCGGAAATGGGCAGGTTAGGAGCTAGCAGGACAGACAGAAGAAACATTTCAGGTAAGTCCATGAGATAATCAATTTCTATCTCCGCCTAGCCCACTGGAAGTGTGATACAAGAAGTAACCATCAGCTGCAAAGAAGACAGAACAATCTGTGACTGCAAGAAAAAAATGGATGAGTGATGGCTGGTGAGGATGCCACTCTGACACCATCAGGATCTAGGGGTAAACAGGAAAACCAGAAAATGTTACAAGCAACATGAAAAATAACAGACTGACAATTTGTTTGAGATTTGTTCATTTGAATATTTGAGAAGCATGCATGATGTACAGCCTAAATCCTTCGTTACAATGTCACCTCAACTCTGGGGAGAACATGAAAAAACAAAAGCAAATCTGTCTTGAGAAACCTCACAGGTCCCAGACATTGCTTCCTGGAATAAATTGTTTAATACTCCACCGACAATAGCTCCTGTAATGAGGAAGTTCCAATTCCTGGCAAAGTAATTGCCATTCGTCTGAAGTCAGCTGCTCACCGAGCTTTGCAAAGGAAGCTTTTTCCTTTGGGTTTACCTCAGGCTCACACTGGGGAAATGGACTGTCTTTCTGGGACATTATTTTCCTTGAAGTTCATGTTCAGGTCTCATGAACTGCTGCCCAAGGTATCCTGGAAAAATCACAACCATCTCATGATCACAAGGCAATGCTGGCAGTCCTTGTCCCTGGCTTGCTCCTGCTCTTTGCTGTAGCACCAAGGCTCATCCCCAAAGTGGTTCATATTTATCGTTTACTGTGAGACATGATATATTGGCAATCCACTGGCTCCAAGGGAGAAACTGGTGGGCTTTGCCCTGAAGAACCTGGCTTCCATCCAGGCAGGTGTGGAAGCATAGATGAGTGAGGACTCTGTGAGTACAACTTGGTACTGGAGATTTCTGGCTTTCTGCTAGCACGAAATGGAGGTGACATTTGGTCACCATCATACCTGAAGCAGAAGTGAGGAAAAAGCCAGGCAGCGGGGTCACTCGTGGTACACAAACCTGGATGGGGTGGGATAGGGCTTGGACAACAGTAACACGACAAATCTCAGAGCTGCTCTCACCCATAGCTTTCCGCGGGGCAATCCACATCAAATTACTCTAAGTGGTCCCTTCGTTTACCCGCTATCACTCTAGAGCTGGGGGAAGGGACCTGCAATATGCATTTACAAGTCTAAACCCTCCTGCAAGATAAACTTGGATGATAAACGCCCTTGTCCGGCGCCGCCCGAATCCCCGCTCTCCACGCTCAGCTGGGGCTCGGGAAGGCGATGCCAACGAGGGAGCTCTGCTCACCCCATCCACCGGTGCCCACCGAGCCGGGGCGATTCCGCCGTAGGCCCCTGGCTCCATCTCCTGCCCCCCCGGTTCCCCGCTCCCGCACCGGCACCGGCCTCAGCGGCGGGTCCCGGGACGGAGGACAGCTTGTCCAGCAGCGGCCGCAGTGTCGGGGCGCCGGGGGAGAAGCCCCGAGCGCCGCTTTCCCTCCGGCGGGGCCGCGGTACCGGCAACGCGGGCGGCCGGGCGAGCTCCCGCCGCTGGAAACAACTTCAACCGGGGACCCGCGGGCGCCTCCCGCCCGGTCGGGCCGGACGGGGACGAGACTCCTCCCGGTTCCGGTATCGCCCCGGCATCGCCCCCGCGGCCAGCACTCACCTGCCGTCCCGCGCCCGCCTGCTCTCACCCGGCTCCGGCAGCGCCCGCCCTAAATACCGGCGGCCCCGGCGGGACTCGCCTGCGCCACCGCCGCGCGTCCAGCTCGGCTCCGCGGCTCCGCGACTCCGGGGCCCCGGCCGCTCCTCGGCAGCGGTGGCGGCTGGCTCTGCCCGGCGGGCTGGGCTGGGGCAGCGAGGGACCCCGCGCCGGCCGCCGCACCGCTCCGGCCCTGGCCCCGCCGGGACGCGCCCACGCTGGCTCCGAGGGGAGCCCCGGCTCCGGGGGTGGGCACCGGGGCTGCGCTGCCCCCGTAGCGGGGGACGGGGATGGACTTTGCACCCCTCCTCCTGGGTGGTCTTCGCACTGGACCCCACTATGCCATCCCGGACCTTGTCCCCGGTGCCGGGAAACATGGCTGTGGCGAGCTGCGGTGCCGTAGACCCTCCCATCATTTCAGGAGATTTGAAGATAAATAGCCCAGCAAAATAATCATGATGCCCTGAAAGAAAAGAGAGGCACCACCTATGGCCAAGAGCAGATGTGGGTCGAGAGCTTTGTTAGGTGGGTTTTGACCAGGTTGCCGCAGGGGACACTGGCATCAATTTACCTCTGACTTAGGGCTCGTAGCCCCTCTAGCAGTGCAGATCCCCTGCATCCAAAGCCAAGAGACCCAAAGTGTTCATTCCAATTGTGAGAGATGCAGTTAGTGTATCTTAACTGATTTTAGTCGCTAAAGGAAACAAAAGTTGGTTGGTTTTTTTTTTTGGAGAGTCAGTAACTTTTTTCACACCAGACAAAACATACAAAAGCAATTCAAATAGAGCCAAGGTCTTGAAAGAGCAATGCTAAAGTCACAGCTCCTTTGCTGTATGATTTGGCCTTAAATAGATTTTAAATTAGCTATTGCCAACCAGCTGTCTCCATCTCCCTCAGGCAGCTCATTTACATATTGGATTATCTTCAAAAACCAGATAGTCTCATGATTTTTGAACACCAGGCTCTGCTATCCACACCAGGTTGTCTCAGTGTGATGGGTTGAAACTCATTAACACTCAAAAGGTTTGTGACTTTTAGCCCAAGTCTGCAGGAGATGCCTTGAGGTCAGTCTCAGAAGAATGTCATCCTCTCTCCAAATATTTTAGAGGGTTTTGTCCCAACATCAAGGCCTCAAAAATAGCTGGCTGCTCCCAGGAACTGCAGCATTTCATCTGTTCTCCACTGCAGTTAAGGACTTGAAGCTGGATATTTTGTGTAAGCCATAAAGCTACAGCCTCACTTAAGAATGAGAGGCAAATGAGGGCTTTTCAAAGTGCCCCACTGTGGTGTGAATCTTAGAAAAAAAAAATCCCCTGCAGCATCACTTGACTTCCAGGGTGGGAGAGGACACTTGGAGAATCTTTTGAGCCTCCAGAATTTCCTGGAGACAGTCTGAGACAAGTGTAGCTACAATAGATTTTCTTGGAAAGCCTAGAGAAGATGCTTCTCAGTTTATTTTCCTTCCAAACAATGTGGGTGTTGTTTTGTGGGTGGAAATGTGTTTGGTGTGATACAATGTGCAAGGAAAGAGATTGGCTCTTTTATAGCTTCAACTGAGGAACAAATTCCACCCTCGGGGTAAAAGATACTTCGAGGAATCTGGCAGAACTTTGCAGCAGAGTGCAAGCTGGTTTGAGGTCTGCAGCCACTCCAAGCCAGCTACTGCTGCCCTGTCACTCAGCAGGAGTGGGCAATTCGTGTGCTGTAGGCAGAGACCAGATTCCCAAAGCGCAGGAAAAACATTTGCTGTAAACTTATTTCAGAAACATTAATACCATGTAGAAAAAAAGGAAGTTTCTGGTGGCTTTCCTTAAGCTGACTGGGTAAACCAGAGAGATATTTGGGGTGCAAAGTGGTCTTCGGATATTAAAATGATAAATAAATAAATAAAATTCTTCTCCCTCTGACTTTGATCATCCAGACATTATCTTGCCTAATAACAGCTACAGCTCATTTCACTCATGCTTTATGAGGTCAAAATCAGTGCTGTATTTAATATCCTGTGTTGAATGTCCTGCTTCGAAAAATAATGCAACTATTATTTTTTTGAGCTATATGATTTTTTTTTTTGCTGGGATGAATGCACAGAAGGAATTTGTGCACATGCCCAGAGACAGTATGAATGTGCTTCAGTAGATACACAGATAAAGGAGTGTTTGAAAGAAGTCTACTCTTCAGTTTTAGCACTAAGGAAAAGAATACAGCTGCATGAGCAAGGGTGACAGAGTCACAAGAAGTGTGGTGGTGATGCTCAGTCTCTGGACTCCTGCAGTTGTACATCAGTGTAGCTCAGCTACATTTGCAACCACTTGGTGCTGTCTGAGGCAGGTCCTTTGGAGAAGATCTGGGCTTCACACAGTGAGTGAAACATTTATTCCGTGCATCCATTTGTTTGACTTTTCCATTTTTCCTTTTCAAAGTGAGCCCATCTCAGTAGTCCTACCTCTCTTTTTCGTGCCATGCATGACTCTAAGAACTTCTCTCTACTGTTTCTCACAACTTAATAATTTCCTCAGCAGTCTGAGCCAAGGTTACTGTGCAGCTGAGCCCTAGCTCCCTGGGACACTGATCACAGACATGTGCAAGGAGAATCAAACTTTGTTTTTCAAAAATCTCGAGTGTATGTCTCACCAGTATTGGCTAGACTGTTGAGTGCTCTAAGGTGGTGAAATGCATCTCCTAGGTGTTTAATTTCAAAGGGCTAAGGTTTTTATATTATGTCTGAAGAGGAAAATCTGAAAACGTGCGGATTTCACAATGTGGGAAAGAGTTTTCTTCCTTGGTGTAGCTGGAAGGAAACCAAAGGGGAAATGGATGCTTTCCTTTCCACGGGTAGAATACTGGTTGTCCAGTCGTAGGAGTGAGCGTGGGGTCTTTTGTTCTAAGCCCTGCTCTGGTCTGATCTAGCTCAAGATCAAACAAATATATTAATGTTGCTTCCCCTGCTGTGACCATTGTGACTCCCCAGGGAAGTGAGATGATGATTAACTTTTCCAGACATGCTCGGGGAGTGTTTATACTTGTTTAAGCAGACAAGAGGGGTGGAAATCAGCAATAAAGAGCTGCAGTACTATGCATATGCACAAATTAATCTGTTTCTGGTTTACTTGAAGACTGCTGTGTTATCCCGAACACCAGCACCACTCACATAAATCAAGATAAAAAGCTCTGAGACTGGAATTGTTTTGCTGCTCTGGTTGAAGCTCTCCAAGAGCTGGGAAGTCTCATGGTCATATCACTCAGCAGAGAGGAGGGTCAGTAGACAGAGCCATTGAAGTGAATTCTGAACAGCATGGAAAACACCACCTGAATTCGTTCTCTTCAGGAGAAGGGAAATGACATTAAAATGGTTCCAGCCTGGATGATGTCCAAGTTTTACTTGTACCTCCTTCCCCATCAGCGGCATGGCTCACTGTGGATACACCACAGTCAGAGCCATTGCTTATATGAACAGAAACAATGCTTTCTTTCCATCAGTAAATCTTGGCAAGCCCAGACTAGAGACGAATAGGGGAGCTAATATCACCCTGAAAACTATGGTAAGTGCCTCAAAACTGCTTTTGCTCACTGTAAAACTATGCTCAGAACACTCAGACATAGGACCCTCTTTATTTTCAGCCTAATTTTGCCCAGTGTTAATTTACATATAATTCTTCTGCATCCAGTTCTGTCTTTCCTTGAGGTTTACCCTTGCTATTAACCAGCCAAGTCTTTTCTGAGTCAACAAAGTGTACTGGCTTCTTGCCAAAGAACTTTACCTTGGTTACGGCACATGAATCAAGCCTTTTGGTCCAGGAATTCTCTCTGCTCTTTGGTGTTTGAAGTCACCTCCCTTTTAATATTGAAAATTGAATCAAAGATCCAGACATTCCAAAAAAAGAATAAACTCACAGTACTTACTTTTCCTGCATGAGTCATTTTCCTCTGAAGTCCACATTTTTGTCACATTCCAAACCTCACAGTTTGATGCTGCATATGGAGAGTTCCTCAGGCACTGCTTCTCTTCAGAAAGTGTGTTTTGGCTCTACAAAGCTTTATTCTCAATCTTATAAAGGACTGTAGCCAAGAACCCAATAGATACTGCCTTCTCCTGAGGCTTCTCTGTGTCAAGAAGAGAAATGCTCATAAACTGGTACACTATCCAAACACAAAACCTGTCTTAATGTAACTTGCACCAGAGCCTGGAACTGCTTTGCAGCTGCCCCAAAGTCTTACCCAACCCTGCTTGAACTTTCTGATTGAGTCAGAAGATGGCTGAGGAAGGCAGTCTACCACTCGCCATCATTTTTGACTGATCATGGAGAAAAGGGGAAGTGCCTGAGGACTGGAGGAAGGCCACTGTCACTCCAGTCTTCCAAAAAAGGCAAGAAGGAAGACCCTGGAAATTACAGACCAGTCAGCCTCACCTCCATCCCTGGGAAGGTGAGGGGTCAGCTCATTCTGGAGATCATATCTCAGCACCGTGATTCTATCTGTCCTTTGGCGATCAACGAGCTTATATAGAGTTACATGAGATTATCCTCACCTGCTTTAGGAGAAAGATTCCCGAAAGAATCATGTAGCTATGTGATAAGCCACTATCAGAACAATGCCTTATATGAAGACAGTTGCTCTGTCTGATTTTGGAGTGACAAACCACAAAGGCTTAATATATTTCATGGGGATTTCCCCATGAGCAGATAAGAAAAAGAACTTTTATATCTTAGTTGTTTTGGGATAGTAACATTCAAAATAACATTTTTTTTCTGCACACGGTCTCAATCCCTAGGCTGCGTCAGAGCCTCACTCCCACAGAACTCTTCTTGATTCACTCTACTGCCAACAGGGTGTGAATATTTCCTATGCAGTGCAAACATGTTCCTGCAAGAAGACTATCCTTTGCTCTGACAGAGGGTAGAAAAGGGATGATCAGCTCAAAGTAAATGTCAAATTCTAAAGCATCTCACTCTGAAACCATCAGGTTGTGAACTTGGTAGAGAGGTAAATGAAAAGGAAGCGTGGCTGTGATTGCTTCCCACAGCTCTTAAGTCCATGGAAAATGTAATTCTGGTTATCTGGCAGGTCCAGGTGCCACAGCACCCTGCATGGTGCAGGCAAGTCACTGCTGAACAGTTGAGCCAGCCAATCCAGGGTTCTAGAGGCGGTCCCTGCTCCCTGTGGCTGCTCCACAGGTACTTTCCCAGGAGAGCATTTTGAACAGAAAAATTTTGGTTTTCCCTGAAGTGTGATTCCAGATCATATTGTGAGGCCTCGTTATAATGATCTTGTCCTTTGTATTGGTCAATAAAGACTACTTATAAATGCAGTATTGCAGTGCAGCGATAACCATGAGGTGGCCAAAGGCCACATCTTGATCTAGTTAGTGCTAGTAATGACAAATGAAAGGTGCAGTTCTTGGTGTGGAAGGAGAGGTCTCACCGCAGCAACAGGTGAACAAGCAAATGCTCAAGGCAAGAGCTTGTGGTTCAAGGAGCTCTGCCACTCAGTCCACTCCCCCTGGAGACAGCTGTGGCTCGCACCAGGCGAGCACTGTGCAGCAGGTCTTTTCCAGAGGAAAACATATGAAGTACCAATAATAGGGCAGGCACTGATTTTTTCCAAAGGCTGTGTCACCAGTTTTTTCAACACTCCTGATGTCTGCGCCTGTGATAGCACATCATCCTGCATCTTCCCCTCTACAGTTCCACAGCTCAGCAAAGCTTGTGGGGGGCCCTGGCTGTCTCCCACCAGTACTGTCCATGTTGCACACCTAGCAGGGCCCCTTTTGTAGTCACATGAAGCCCTCCTTGTTGGTACCACATTTCCTGCCATGCTGATATCTCTCCCAACTTTCATCGGGGATTACCTCCTAAAAGAGAGGTCATTTAATCCAGCCTAAATATCTACAAGGGGTATCTTTGCTGTGGCTAGACACACACTATTCTTCCTTTGCTGCTAATGGACATCTGTGGAGAAGGAGTCCTTCAGAAACAGATAGCTGACATACAAGAAATGAATCACATCCTAACTGCGCATGTTCCTCTCCCTGGTTATGAAGGGTGCCCACAGTGGCAGCTTGCTCAGCAACTGGTTGTCTGCTACGGTTATCTGAAGTTAGATGCTGTGCCTGTTCCTTCCCCTGGCTTTGCAGCAGCAGGTCCTGCCTGGCCCAGGGATGACAGGGAAGCACAGGAAGAAATTGGTTATACTGTGACAAAGTTGATCCATTTCTTGTAGGGTCTGTGCTGCTAAGTCTGCCATGGCTATCAGCACAGTGTAGTCTGGGTTTCAAGTACCAAGGGTGAGCTCATTTTACTTTAGACCCTTATAAGGCAAATGTCAGTCATTTAAGGTCCTTGTGTAGTTACTGGTTAGAAACAGTGATGTCAGATGTCCTGGAAGTTCCCATTTTAAGCCAGTCTAGCTGAGTTACCGGTGGGTCCAAGCCCAAAGGATAAAAATAGAAACTTCAATTACCTGCCTTAAATTTGGAAATACTTATGCATAAGAGGGTGTGGTAGACTCAAAAGTCTCAATGTCAGAGACTTTGGTTGCAGAAGATGTCAAGGCATAGTATTATTATGAACTAAAAGAAGACATGCCTGGCACTTACACGGCAAGAGACCACTTGGTGACGTGCAGGATCCACTGCTTTAGCGAACTGTCCTCCACCCAACTTAAAATTGCTCCCTGTTCTTAGAGTTCACCAGAAGATGTCTGAGTAAGACAGTGGGGTTTTTAACTCCTTGTGAAACGCAGCTGCAAGTAGAAATGTGCCGCTGGTCGACGTGGAACTGTCCTTGACTTACCCTAAGAGCTGTTGGTGACTTGGCGGGGAATTTCTGCTGCTTTAAAACAGGGGAATTCACTGAATATTCCTGAGAATGCCATTATTTTTCCCCTGCAGTTGTGCCGTCTTATTCCTACTCTTAAATGGAAAGAAGGAGATGACTGCATCTGTTATATTAAAAATAAGCTTCTAATTATACAATGACAAATTTACAGAAATGTCGTATTTTAATCACTCTTCGCTGTGCCAGGAAAAAGATCATTTTTAAAAGCAGTTCTAACTGCATTTTTATGTCAGTGGGAGAAGTGCAAGCCAACATTTTGTCAAATGTGCTAAACATCATGCAGAGGGAGCTGCATATAACTTTAAGTGAGGATGCTGTTTGAGGAAGGAGCTGTGTGGAGAAGGCCCTAGCATTAGAGGAAGGAGTGACAGCAATGTTTTTGGCAAGAACTACCAGGGGAAAAAACCAAACCCCATACAAAGCCATGTCCATCACAGCCTTGCATTCCTCCCAGTGCAAACCCTTGGGACTTCAGTTCAAACCTCAATGGCCAGGTCATTGTAGTTTTCTTGTTGTTTATGAATGGCAGAATTACAGAATAGAGGTTGTAAGAAGTTTATGAGGGAATCTGATCCAAAGAACCTTGCCTAAAGCAGGGCCAGCTTTGAAGTTGGATTCATTTTGAAATTAAATCAGGTTGATGAGGGTTTTGCATGTTGAGTATCTTCAAGAATGGAGCTTCCACAACCTTATTGGGCTCCTAGTGTTTGACACACACCCCCGACAGTGTGGAAGTATTGGGTATTTAGAAACCTTTAGATGATCATGCACAGCCCTCTAACAGCCTGACCAGGCAAGCTCCAGCCTATTTTCTGTTTAGAGGACTGGAATATGCAAGGCACTTGAAGTACTTAATGGGATCAAAGTTGCTTGTGAAAATTCCCAATCAAACAAACAGCACATTTTTATCATGTTTTGTAGTTTTTTCAGCACAAACCAGGTGGCATGCATCCAAAGGATCAGAGTGGGTTTTCCTGGGCAGAATATGTTAGCTTGCGCTTCTTGCTGTGTTCTCTGGGATGCCCGATACAGTCCTGAGTGCATGTTCTCTGACTCACTCGTTGGAAGAGGCTGGGGGAGGTCTCCCAGCTGATTTGCAAGCTGCTGCAGTTCTTCCATTTACCCTATTTGCCTGTGAGCATGGCTGTATGCGATATACGGCATCTCCAATATGAGATCCAGCTTTATCGCAGCTCTGCTGTGACAGAGAACATCCCAGATGACCAGATAAGTCAGATTCTGGTATGCTATCCTTATTGGTACCAAATGCTTTGCACCTAGGGAGAGAGGCCCATCTGACTACAGACATTTTGTTGCTTGGGCAGATCCATTCACTCTGAAGTCATGTTTGCAGACTCTGAGGTGCACAGATCTATTCACACGCCATGAATGACAGCCACAGTGGCTCCCACAGGATCTGGTTGACTGAACTTTTATGGGAGTGGAGCAGTGACCTGAGAGTTGAAGCAGGCTTTGCACCAGGTTCTCCTGGATTTGGTGGTGCCAACCCATCTCCTAGGATAGTATCTCCTTTTGAGGGAGCCATGAGACCATCTGTGTTGCCTCAGCTGCAGTATTTGTCAGCACCAAGTCCAGAGCTTCAAACAGTTCATCAAACAGCAGGGATAGGTGGACAGCACCTGCCAAGGTTATCTGAGAAGATGAGGTGTTTGGTGGCAGTGTCACAGGGTCTCCCCTGCCATGTGGCATCCCACTGTGTCTCCTGGCCACCTCCCCATTGGCTCTGTTCCCTGCTCGGTTTGGGGGGGGGGTCACTTGTCCGATGGCTCATTTCACACTTGGACAGCTCAGCTTCTTTCAAATTCTCCGTATAGCTCCCAAAGCTGCAGCCTTTCGCTGCCCTGTTTTCCATCGACACCACTACTTCAGGCTCTGCCATCGTGGATCAGAGATATTCATCACAACTGGGGAAACTGTAGGTGTTTTCTTTAGTTGTAGGCAGAGGATGAGAGCACAAAATCAATTACAGAGGAACCCTTAAAACTGACCACCTCAGTCTGTGAACATGAGGTTTCTTCTGGTTGTTCAAAGAAGGCTTCATCTACTTCATCTTGATCAGGAGGTCTACAGCAGATAGACTCTGCAGCAGCACCCATGTTGGTCTGCATGCTGAACCTCACCCATAAGTTCTCAGCTGGCTCCTGACCCATTGCCACGCAGAGCTCCCGGAATTCCCGTTGCTGTCTCACATAAAGGCCAATCCCCCTCCTCACCTTTCTGGCCTATCCAAGCTATAGCTTGGATAGGAGCTTCGATATAGCTTGGATGGAGCTTCGTTGCAGCCTTCCATCCTGTGAGCCAACAAACCACGTCTCTGTCATCCAAGAGGTCACAGCCCTGTAACGGCAGACACACTTCTGGTTCTGTCTCTTTGATCCCTGTGCTGTGTGCATTAGTGTAAAGGCATTTCAGAGAGGCAATCGGGCGTGCTGACTCAGGAACATTGAAACCTTGCAAGGAGAAAAACCCCTTAACCTTGGAAGGCTGCTTTCCTCCTTCAGGGTAAGAAGGAGAAGACGGAGATATTAATTCTCCCCTGCAAGAAAATACTCCTGATGTGTTCTAGAAAGCAAGCCAGTCAGCCAAAAAAGGGATGATGGACAAAGCTCCTTTGCTGGTCAAGCAGTAAGAGGCAGGTCCCAGTGAAGAGCTTTGTGATAACGCTCAGGGGGCAGCACACACCTGCAAGCTGACAAAGCCAGGAAAATAACACCCTGTGGACAGCCTAAGGACACTCCCAGGAGGAACAGCTGAAGATATGTACAACGTGGTTGGTACCTACCCTGCGGGTCTCATGTCCCTCTGCCTACCCTGGGTCACAAATCATGGTGCAGATATGGCAAAAAAGACAAGATGAATTCATGGTTAAACATGACTCCAGTCCACAGGTCTCTGAGAAAGCCCCTATACAAGGAATCTGTCTGGATAGCAAAGTTACAAAACCTTCTATCCGAAGACACTTTTGTACTGTCAAAAGTGAACAACCCCACATTAACATGCAGTCCTGAACAATGCTTGTTTTTTCCTTTGACCATATCTGTTCAGGAGAGAGCCAATCAATCAGAGACAATAGGACATTTGCTAACTTTGCTGCCAAGTGAAAGTAAATTATCACCGTGACTTTCCAGTCTTGAAGTCTGTGAATTACAGAGACCTCAATTAGAGTTAGATTTTAGGGCTCAATCTCACAAGGTGGGGTTTTTTTAAGAAATGCATAATTGATTTTCCATGTCCTGCTGTGCTGTGTAAGGGGGAAAGGAAAGTATTGGCTGAAGGCTGGGAAATGTTAGAAAGTTAATTATAACAGGGCAGTCTTGGCAAGTCACTTCAAGCTGTTCTAAAGACAAACTATCAGCTAGTCATGATGCATTATCTTCTTCCAGTCTGAAACAGAACAAATACTTATATGATACAAAATGAACAGGCAGCATCACAGGGGTGCATTAGGAGCAGGTACTGGAGGGTTTTAATTCATCTGACAGTATTGCCAACACAGGCTCTTACCTTTGTTATGGGGTCAAGGCTTTTGGCTGAAACACTGGGCACTTCTCCCCCCTTAAAAGCCACCTTGCTGGCAATCCGTAAGCAAACAGGATTCAATAAACATATCTGATTCCTCTACATACAGGAATGAAGTAGTTGCTTCCTCACACAGGAAATGAAAGAGAACATTTAGAGACAGAATGATGAAGGCAAGAGCATGAGCGAGATCGAATACAAGATGAAACCATGAATGTCCTGTGCAGCAGTGCCAGCAAGAAGAACAATGTTGTGCAGCAATTAGGATACAGCAGCCACTGCTTAGTTCCTCGTGTGTTCAAAAGAACCATTCTGGCAATAATGGCGCCCAAAAAGGGGAGAAAGCAGCAGCTGGGTCATGGTTCTTCTTTTGGGTAAGCAGACAAGAGCTGTCTGATGGATCATCATGGGTTTGAGCTTGTGGGATGTAGAGGTAGACTAGTTTGCTCTAATACCCAGAACTGCTTCACCGTAGGGTAAACAGGAATAAAGAGTACAGCTTGATCAAGGATCTGATGAAGGGGAGGATGCAACACTCATCTGAGCGCTCGGAGACTAAATTGTCCTGGAGATCCCTTTCAACACTGCTTCTTTTGATGAGAACGGTGACAGACCAGATTTGAAAACCACCCTCAAAAGATCCATTCAAACAGCACCAACAGAAATTTCTTTCAAAATTTCTTTCCTTCTTCCCCTGTGCTGCTGTAGATGCCACCCTCAGTCCAGTGAATAACACTTGATAAAAGTGTTGGATGGATAGGCAAAATCTGTATGTTTCAATGCCTGGAATTGGGCAAGTTTCAAATTATGTTAAAAATATTTAATTGATAAGCAATAGTAGCTCTACTAAAGCCTTGATTTCTTTTACCGTAGTTTTAGTATAAGCATTACCCTTTTTCTCTTAGCTGTTTCTACTGCTGTCCACACAGGAGCTGGATGCTCCAAGCAGGGCTAGCTTGGAGAAAAGAGCAGGTCAGAA
>JANIJG010020070.1:62214-76372 GCA_024611175.1 Megaceryle torquata | reverse complement strand
ACCACAGTAGTAGACAGCCTCGTCCTCGGCTTGGAGCCCAGTGATGGTCAACGTGGCCGTGGAGCCGGATGCGGAACTGGAGAATCGCGAAGGGATGCCCGAAGGTCTCTTGTTATCCCAGTAGATCACAGTGACAGGGGCAGTGCCAGGTGTCTTCTGCTGGTACCAGCCATAATAGCTGCTGCTGTCAACCCCAGAGCAGGTGATCTGGATGGTCTGTCCCAGGTTCCCTGACACTGGGGGCAGATGAGTCAGAACTGCCTGGACCAGGGAACCTGGAGAGGGAAAGGGGGTACATGATGGGGGTCAGCCAGTGCCCCAAGAACACAGACCTCAGGCAGTGGGACAGAGCCCCTGGGCCTAAAGGCCCCAGCTGAATGCAGCAAGTGTCTCCAGGGTACCCGAGCTGTGAGTGAGCACAATAAGGAGGAGAGAGGCCCAGACCACAGCATGATGCCATCATTTCCTCTATGCCACAACCATGAGGCTGTGCTGAGACCCCCAAATCCCTTTTAAGCCCCTGCCCACCCAGGCACAGCCCCTCTATGCAGATGTAGCCCACAGCCTTACCTGGTAGCTCTTGTCCCAGTACTTCCCTGGCCACTGCAGGGAGGTCTCTGGCCCATCAAAGGCACCAAGATCACTCTGTGTTTCCAGCTCCCTGGGCAACTCAGCTGGGAAAAGCAAGTTCTGCTTCACACCAGGGCACCATGACTGGGTGGTCTCAAGAGCCACCAGACTGTGGCCAGCTGGATGGCAGTGTCTGCTCCTTGACTCTGGCTTTGGTAAATACAGTCTTAGCCAAGAGACAAGGCAGAGGAGTGCAGGAATTTTTTTCTACCCTGCCTTGTTGAAACATCCTCTGCAGATGCCTCAGCCTGGAACCACCCAACCATGCTGAGGACATCCCTCTGCAGCACCACAATTCCTCCAGCCCCTTCCCTTTCACCACCCATCCAGGCACTTCTCTTCTGGGCTCCACACCCACTTGACCCAATAAAGCAATGCACTCGCCCCTACTGCCCACCACACATCCCCCTGCAGCCTAGTGCTCCAGGACTTCCCAGGCTAGAGTTACTCCAGCAGTACAGACACTCCCACTGCTCAGCAGCACCACACGGACAAAGAATTGCTCTGACCTCTGCTACCTGTGGAGCACGAGGGTGAACACCCAGCCTGCCCAGCTCCACACCACCCTTCCCAGACCTGGTGTTGCCTTTCCCTGCTACCCCTAAGCAGGAGGTGGGATGCATCAGCTGGAGGGGTTAGAGTCCTTGAGCATTTCTGAGAGGCCCTGAAATGTTTCAGGGCTGCATGTCAGGAAGGAAACAGCAGCTTTCCCCTCACACTTAATTCCAGACCCCCTTCACCTTTTAGAAGCATAACAAATAGGACCTGGACACATGAAGGCAGGGATTTATTATTCTTTGGTTGCTTTACAGAAGAGGTTCAATGCCAAGCTACCACCACCCTTTGTGACTCCCTTAGCCCAGGGACACAGCAGGTCCACTTTGGACACAGCATATTTTCCACAGGCTTCTTAATCAGTAGTTTCTTCTGTTTCAAGTTCTGTTTGTGAACCAAGACCAAGGTGCTTTCACAAGCTCACAAGCAGTGAAGTGTCCAACACGCAGCAGTGGCACCCCCACGTGGCCAGTCTCAAGACTTTACGGGAAAGAGAAAAGGCGGTGAGACGCCAACAAGAAGGGTTGAACATGTTTCAGTACTTCATGAACTCAATTCTTTCTACTTTCACATCATCCTCAATTAGCTGGTACACATAAATCACAACTGTGGAAGCCTGAATATCCATCAGTACAAATGAAGGGATGATGTTCCTAGGAAGAAAACATTCTTTGTTGGTCTTCCCAATTAGTTTACATTTCTTGCTATTAACATACCTTATGTATTACTCTAATAAACTTCACTGCTGAGCGCTGCAGGGCTCTGGGAAACGCTGCAGTTTGCGGGCACTGACAGCAATGCCTCAAGCAGAGTTGCACTTAGCTTAGACCAGCCTAAGTCATGTCAGGCTCAGACTCTAAAGCTGACAAGGCCTCCAGAAGTCAGATTTCCTACAAAATATTAGCATACAGCATCTGGGAAGACACCAGAAAGCAAAACTACAAGAAGCTGCTGCAACTCACCCCTCTCCAGGCCCAGGAAGCAGCCCCAGACACCAGTTCCAGGCCACCATGCCCAACATGTGGGATAAATAAAAACTGTGGTAAGAGGGGAGCCCCACTGTTCTCCCTGGGAAAGGAGAGAGCTGGCCTCCTGCTCCTCACTGCAGAGGAGGTGACCAGCCAGCCACAGGCAAATGCTCGCATTTCAGGTAATGTCCACAGGCTCTGCTGTGCTGGGCAGCTCAGGGCCCCACTCACGTTTCCAAAGCACTGTAGGCTCCTGTAGCTGATCCTGGGTTGATGTACAATTTGTTTTCATGTTCAAATGCTTCAAATTTGTGTGTGTGTCCTGAGATGAGAATGTCCACATCCAGCTGCCTCTGCAGCATTGCCAGGCTGGCCACATCACCCCAGGGAATAACTTGATGGCCATGAATGAGCCCGATTCTGAACAGCCCGACAGTCACAACCTTCTCTTCAGGATAATTCAGGCTCTGAAAAGGAGAAAGGCACAGCCTATAAATCAGGCCCAAGCCCCACACCTGTGCAATGCAGGCTCCTATATTCCAAGTCATAAACCCATCTTTCACTGTTTAACAGCACAAGGTCTCTTTCAGCATGTGGACCCATGGGATGCTTGTGCCACACCCCAGCAAAAGCAACTGTAGAGCACAGACCAGGAGCCTCAGGGCTGCCCAACAGTCAAACACAGACACAAGCCCCCACCTCCTGCTACTACACAGCGGCCTCAAAGCAATCACAGTACTTGTGCCAGAGCTCACATGAGTCAAGTGCATGTATTAACCCCTCTGCTACCCTACCTCCCCCCCAGCTACAAGTACAACAAGAAGGATCTAGAAAATAATTTTTTTTCCAGTCTTATTTATTCCTATGTCCTAACCTGGTGAGTTACAGTTCATGAAGGACCCCTCGGGTTTCACTGAGACAACCACAGCATTTGGGAAGGCAGGCTGAGGAATTAACAGCAGCAACAACGTTACCTCAAAGTCCCCCCTAACCACGTGGATGTCCGCGGCCAGAGTCCTGAGGTAGTCATAGCTTTCCTTGGTGCAGAGGTTTCCTGTACACAAGACGTGCTGAATCTTTCCAGGGACCAGCAGCTTCTTGAACATCTCCGGCAGACCGCTGCACCGCTGCGGGACGTGCAGGTCCCCCAACACCAGCACCAACTTCGCATACGGCAGGAAGAAAGAGAGAGTTTCAACCCAGGTTACTTAACAGCAGAGCACAAAGTCTCCGCGCCGCTCCAGGGCGCTCGCAGCCTCTGGCAAACCGCTGCGGGCCCGGCAAGGATTTCTGTCCGACCCCGGTTAAGGAAACGACCCCTCAAGCACACCCGAGCTGCCCCGCGCACCGCAGCGCACCGCACCTCCCCACTCCCGCCCGCGGCAGGGGAACTCGCCGCTCACCATCCCGTTACCCTGACGCTCGCTGAGGTAACCAGGAAGTGACGCGCCACTTTTTCTCCTCCCTCGAGCCAATGGCAGCGCCAGCAGCTCCCCACGTGATGTCGGCGGCCGCGTCCGGATCCGAGCGTAGGGCCCTGCGCGTGCCCGCAGCGCTGAGCACGAGCGCGAGAGCAGGGAGCAGGGAGCGGTTCGGTCCGTTCCGCCCCCTCCCACCCCCAACGCGTTTTTAGTGAAATTTGTGGTATTTCTGTGAAAAATGCATCATTTTTGCGTGGGAAAATACTCATAGAAAGTACCCGCGAACACCCGCGGGGTTAACCGTGGGGCCGTGAGGGGCTTGCGGGGCCAGGGGAGATCGCGACGGGGCGAGGGGGAGTCGCTGGGGCCGTGCGGATGAGGTGCTCGTTGAGGGTGCTCACGGAGGGGACGGGGCCTTAGGGCACGGGGATGGCCCCTGCCGTGGGCAGGGCGGTGTGGGTGGGGGTCCCTGGCTCTGCCGGGACACAGTTCACCAAGGCCCAGGAGGTCCCGCTGAGCTCGACTCCACAGCGCCGTTGGCCCACCCTCTGAACTGGGTACCCCAGGACATGGCGACATCCCCGCAGAGGGGCACCCAGGGCCTCCTCTGGGCCATGCACACAGGCTCACGGAATCGTTCAGGTTGGATGAACCCTTTCAGGTTTCCAAGTCCAGCCGTCACCCCAGTGCCGCCAGGACACGAGCCAGCTGGCTGAGTATTAACCTTTATTATCAGGTGAGACAAACTGTACAGAAGCCCAAGCCGGGATCAGGCCAATGTTGTGCCAAGTGCTGGAAGAGCCCAGGAGAGCCAGGCCATGGCAGAACTCTTCATTCCGCTGCAGTAGGAGGTCCCTGCTCTGGGCTGAGCCCTGGTGGGTCTCACACCATGTCAGGCTGCCTGATGCTCCATGAGGACATTTGGGGTTGAAGAAGAGGTCACGGCACCTCACAGCACAACACAGCACTGCTGAGCTTGCTCAAGCATGTGAGAGTGACTATTTCTGTTCCTCCCAGGGCCACAGGTCTCCTTGTTGCTGCCTTTGCATTAGGGTTGCAAGGGAAAATGCAGGAAGCTTTTGTTCTCCGTTTCTAAAACCAGTTGAGGGCATGTGACAGGGAGCAGTAATAGCTGCCGTTGTCATCGTCGTGGGTGGATGAGATGATGAGGATGCAGGCATTGCTGGGGAGGTCTTTGGTAGCAGAGAAGCGGTCAGGAATCTTGGTGGGCTTGTGTTTGTCTCTCTCTGAGTTGTAATAGAGCAAAAACCTGAGGGAGTGCCCTGGGCGCTGCTGGTACCAGGAGATGCCGAATTCGCTGATATTGTATGGGGGGCTCAGGGTGCAGGACAGCCGAGCCGTCTGCCCGGGCAGCACAGCCACAGAGGGGGGCTGGATCAGCATGGGCTGAGCCCGAGCCCTGGAAGCTGCGCACACCAAGGATGCAGTTACTAATGGGCTGAGCTATGTCCGCCATCGCCCCCAGCCCCAAAATGTCCCCCTGCCCCCTTGAAGCAACCCCTTTGCCCAGCCTCCATCACGCTCATCACACCACACAGCCCCCGAGCAAAATTTCCTACTCAGACTAATAGCCTCTTGTGGAGCCCAGTCCTGCCCACCACAGTGCCTGCCCCAGCCCACAGCAGCTGGCTCAGCCACCCAACCCTTACCTGTCCCCACCATCCACACCAGGAGCAGGACCATGAAGCCCAGGGCCATGGCAGGAAGCAGAGGAAGGGAGGCTGTTTCAAAGCAGGTCTGCAGTGCGACACGAACCCCAGTTGCTGTGCCACCAGCACCAGTAAGGTGTATGTAAATGACACAGGGGACTCAGGGACTTCAGCTCTGCTCATTGCTCACTTTTCTGCAGCTGAGCTTCAGGCAGGGGACTGGAAACAGCTGGGGTGAGAGCTGAGCATTGTTACCCACCGCACACCTTCGCCCCAGGCCAGGCCATTTCATCCCAGAGCACTGATGCATGCACAGCCCACGCCACCACCCTCTGTCCTGGGCACTTGCGGGAGGCATCACTGACCATCTCTCCTCTCTGAGGGGAGCAGAGGTTTCCCTGTGGTCTTACACTCAGACTTTTTGCCTCAGGCCCTCTGCCACCAGGTGTGCAGGGTGCCAGGAGCCTGACCACCCCTTGCCAAGGATGCTGTGTGGCAGCAGCATGCTGGGGGCCAGCTGGTTCTGCTGCCACCAGGGAGAATGAAAGAGAGGACATGCCAGAGCCCTCTCACAGCTGGCTCATCACAGAAGCAATGTAAGGAAAGTTGCTGCTCCCTTCTGCATCACTGTGACAAGAACAACCACCCTGCAGCACAAGCTGGGAGCTGCCAACAATGCCAAGAGTGCTGTGTCTTTGCCAGGGCCACCTCAGGAGCAGCAGCCACAGGCAAACACAGGACCATGTGGGGGTGGCTGCCAAAGTCACCTGCCAGAAGACATTTCCCAAGGGAGCGGGTGCAGCGAGACATGGCTGCAGCACAGCTGGTGCCATGCGCAGAAAGCCAGCAGACCGTTACCGCAAAGGGCTGCCAGACTCACTGGGCATAAAGCCCCTCCAGGCTGTGACACCCATCACAGGGTCCAGAGACGCCATATTACACAGCCAGCCACAGGCAGCAGCTGGCCTGCCCCTGGCATGTCTCTGCCCTTCCAGCCACCAGCCCCTGGCAGCACGGTGGTCAGCAGGCACTTCACCATCTCCCATAACCAGTGGCTACCTCCTGCAACACCCAGCCCTGTCCCCAAGCCAAACATGTTTGCAAGTGGTTCCTGATGTGACTGGCCCACATGTGCTCTGGGTTTGAAGGAAACTGGAGCTCCAAATCAAAGCCCTGCCTCATTAGAATGACCCAGCACCACCTTTCTGGCACAGACAGATCCTGAAGAGGAAGCACCAAGGCTGCAGCACAGCAAGCTAGGCACTTGCTTTGCTGTGAACGAGGGCTGGCACACCCCATGGCTCATCTGCTTTAACTGCATTCTCTGTAAGTTGGTCTGACAAAAGCCATTACCCACAGAACTTTGCCTGGGTTACTAGGACACAGCCTCCTTTGGGAGCAGCAAGGGGAAAGTAAGAGTGAAATGCTGTGACCAAGGTAACCCGAGCAGCTGTAACACAGATGCCACAGAGCAGGGTCCGCACCTACAGTGCCACAAAGTAGTGAGGTGCCCGTTAGACCTGATGGGACCATGCGGCACCTTGCGCAGCTGGGCTGCAGGGGCTGCTGTGGTACAGGAGGGCAGCAAGGGCTGGTGTACACCTGCCAGGGGGTGGGGAGCATACAGGTGCCACACTGCAGTCCCTGTATGCACGCTGAAGCTGTGTCCCACCTGTGCCCATCTGGGCAAACCTGCTGTGTGAGGCTTATTAGAGCCAGCCTGCAGTGGGCAGCAGCAGCTGCATGAGACCAGCTCCAAAGCCCATCCAAGGCTGGGGCTTTGCCTTCCAACCTTGTGAAGCCCTAATCTTGGAGCAGATCAGCAGCTTGTGCTTCATTCAGCCAGGCCCCTGAGCCCATGCAGATGCTGCAGACCCAGCTCCCCCTCTGTTGCCCACCAGCACTCCCCAGACTCTGCTGGACCTGTCTTTCCCCTGTACTACCTGAGAAAAAAAAAAAATTACTTTTATAAGATTCAATGCCTGAGATTCTGCTCTGGGAAATCCACGGTAAAGAAAGTTCTTTTATATGGCACCTTGATATGCAGCAATGTCCAGTGGTTAAGGAAAGGGGCAAAAGAGCTCTTCCAAGGCACATCAGCAGCCTTTGTCTCAAAAGTGGTATCTTTAACCCCTACACCATGAATCAGGGAAGAAAACCATCCCATCAAAGTTGCTTGCAGGGAGGGAGGACCAAGGTAAGGATGAGTTCACAATCCTGCAGCTCTAGGGAATCAACTGGAGGCATCTCTGCTATCTAAACACAACCAGAACAACTACTGGGCAGAAGTGACAGCTGTCTGCAGCACTCCTCTGATCCCAGCTGTGTGGGAAGACCTCCCTGGCTCTTGGCTTCAGAGAACAGCTAACTGCAACTGATGGGAGGGAACAAGCAGACCTTGTCCTGGCCTTGCCCAGTTGGCCAAAAGCCTTTACATGACCCCAGACACTTGGGACTGAAGCTGCCAGACACATGGTTTAAGCCTTTGCTCCCTCTGCTATTTGAATTGGATACCCTCTCCCATTACAGACACGTCAGCCCTGAGGATTTCTCAATGGTGACAGCCTTGATGAGCGTTCATGGACAGAGTGTCCCCCAGTGACTCAGCTGCTCTTTCCCACAAACTTCTGGTCAGAAGGGAAGGGGACCAGCAAGGGCCACTGCTTTTCCCTAGCCATATTTGATGGAATTAAGCTGAAGGACAGACACTTCATGAACTAGAACCATTTTCCCTAAATCAAAACATTTACCCATGTTCCTAACCCGGAGCATTCCCCAGCACCAAACACCAGCAGCTCAAAGCACAGTTTATGGCTACACAGCATCCTACCTTGGCATGAGAAGCAGGGTCTCCTGAAGGCAGTGCTCAGGAGACTGCTCTGCTATAGTGACTGTAGGAGGAAAAAAGCTCTGAACTTAGCCTGACACTGGTGACCTTGAGAACATTGCATAATCCACCAAGGTTAAGTAGGATCAGCCAACTGTATCTGAGTCACTGTCAGACAAGTCGTATTTTCTTAGCTCCAGGTTCAGAACAGCTCTTCAGGAAGAGGGTGTTGCTGAAAATACTGTAGGCCACATCTCAGGTTACCTCTCTTCAGCCCCTCCTCTGCTTGGGGTGCAGCCAATCCAGTCTCAGCTCAGTGGTAGATCTGCTCTTGCCAAGTCATGCAGGCACAGTCTTTGGCTAGGCTGCAACTCCCAACTTCAGGAGATAAACAATTGTGCCTTGTCCTTTAAGCAGCTGACAGCATTAACATTTTGGTAGCTTCATCTGAGCTTGAAAATTCAAGAACGTACACAAGTGATAGATCGAAATAAACTTTATTTCTCTGTAATAAATACAGCACTATCTAAATTTTGAAGACCCACAGGTCCAACCATTCCTTTCCTTTCTTGCTAGTCTAGAAGTGAATTATCACCAGAAGACTCCACTCTGGTCAGTCTGTTCCCTCCAGCTCATCTCCGTCCGTCCTTCTGCTCCCCATGGGCAGCGGGGCTCTACACCACACTCCTCTTCCCTACAAGGGAGCATATTCTTCACAGGAGAGAAGAAACTCCTACAGGGAAGAAAGCACAAGCTCAGCATTAGGTGCCTGTTTCAGCAGCTGGAGTTAAAAAAAAGCTCTTATCTAAGGTGACCAAATCAAGACATAATTACTGACATCTACTTGTAACAAGTGCTGCAAGAATTAAGGAATCAAGCAGGGAAGACAGAAGGTTTCCTACAACAGCATGAAAGGAACCTTTAAGAGGGTACCTACAGCCTACTCCCCTGAGACATGGTCAGGATCATTCCTCCTGCACTTTCCCAACCCTTTCTATATTCCGTGACACCAGAAAGGCAAAACTGCTTCCCATTTAAAGCCTTAAAGGGCACTATAACCTCCAGAGACTGCTTCTGTAACCTTTGAACCCTGTGGGGTACTCTCCTGGCATCAGCTCCTCACCACCCAGCCCTCCTCAGGGGACAGGGGCACAGACTCACCATTGCTATACTTGCACTGCTTCAGAGCCTCGTTGAAGCCCTCACACAAGGTCAGGTCTTTCTGGTTGGTAGCACATTCCAGGAACTGCTTCATCTCATAGTGGCAGGGTCCATAGGGTGACTGCTGGTACACAGGCTGCTGCAGGCAAAGACCTGGTTAAGAGAAGGAGGTCGGGGGGGCAGAGGCACCTCCTCTGGTAAACATAGTGGCTCCTGGTCACCCGCCCTCAGAACAGCCCTGTCACCTTGGACTACCTGTGCCTGTGTCCTTCACTGCAGAGACAGGGGGCCCTCAGAGCCGCCGGCGGTCCCGTCTCCCAGGACGGGCTCTGCCCGCCCAGCTCTCGCCGCCCCTCCCCGCCCGCAGCCCCGCACCCACCGCCCGCTCTGAGCCTGCCGCGCAAGGGCGGAACAAGGGCACCCACCGCCAACCCGGGGCCGCTCGCACCTGGGCGGGAGGAGCTGCCGCCGCCTTGACCGGTTCGGAGGAGCCGCCGCTGAAGGCGCCAGTGATGGCGCTGCCTACGACGTGGCCCACGGCGGAGCCCACGGCCACGCCGGCCGCAGTGCTCGCCATCTGCGCCATCAGCCCAGGTTGCGCCGGCTGCGCCGCCGGCACCGGGGCCGCTGGGGCCGGGCTGTAGAAAGAAGCAAGTCAGAGGGGAGTAGGGGTGGGGGGCAAATCGGACGGACGGACAGACACTGACCCGGGCCCGTCACCCCCGTACCTGGCGGGGGCCGGGGCCGCTGCAGGTCGCGCCACGCTCCTACCACCGCGCGCCATCGCGTCTGTCTCTCTCTGCCCCGCCCCGCTCCGCGCGCCGCCTATAAGAGACAACGCCGCTGCCGCACGTGACCCCCGGCGCATGCTCAGCCGCAGCGGCCGAAGCCGCCTCGCCTCGCTGAGGGAGGACGGGCGGGGGCCTTGCGCCGGGCGCATGCGCAGAGTGTGCGCGTGTGCCACCGCCAGGGGGCGCCCTCGCCCTGTGGGTCCCGTCCGGCCCCGCTGCTGCCCTCTCCCCGCTCCGGGGGCGCCTGTGCGTCTGCCGCGGCCCCCGACACGGACACGGACACGGACACGGACACGGACACGGACACGGACACTGGGAGAAGCGGCAGCCTCTGAGCATTTCCAAAGCCACCGCACTGCCCTCCTTGAAGCTTTTCTTTGTCACGACACCTGCAGCAACCTTCCCAGCAGAGCTGCTGTGCTCTGCATCTCATGCTGGCAGTGCCACCTTGTTCCCCGCCCCCCCAACTGCCGGGTCTGCTTGCACCTGGCTGGTGTTTCTTCACCCCCTCCTGGACTGCGCAGAGTTTTGGTCTTCATCACAGGCTCTGGCCCCACAGCGCTCAGCAGAATATAGTCCTCACTCGGTGGTCACTCGCGTCGGGGTTCCCACCCACCCGCACTGTCTCCTCCAAGCAAACTGAGCTGCCAGCGCTCACGGCCCCGGCCGAGCCAGACCCCTCGCCACCCGAGCGAAGTAATGGGGTCAGGGCTGGCGACAACCTCCTCTGGGGCCGACGGGGAACCGGCAGCAAGGGGGAGTCTCCTCCAGCCCTGGGAAGCGCGGAGCGGGATGACCCGGCTGGCCCCGCACGGCCAGGCCTGAGCCCCGTGCCCGTATTTAACGGCCCTGTTGGGAAAACCCAGTGAAGGGGCCGTTCAGCCCCCGCAGGTGACTGGATAGCGAGCGCAGTGGAGAAGGATGGAGTTACACTCGTGGGATGGCTTCTGCTTCCACAGAAGACACTGACCACGGCTATACCCGCTCTAATAACTGAGTTTGACTTTGTTTTCCAGTCTGTCCCACTATGCTGCAGCCCAGCCGGGACCACGAGCACACTGCGATGAAGGACAAAGCTCTGCGCAGTCCAGGAGGGGGTGAAGAAACACCAGCCAGGTGCAAGCAGACCCGGCAGTTGGGGGGGCGGGGAACAAGGTGGCACTGCCAGCATGAGATGCAGAGCACAGCAGCTCTGCTGGGAAGGTTGTTGCAGGTGTCGTGACAAAGAAAAGCTTCAAGGAGGGCAGTGCGGTGGCTTTGGAAATGCTCAGAGGCTGTTTCTCCCAGGTGCGAAGCAGAGCAGGAGAAAGCATGAAGAGGCTTGTTGGAAATGGGTGATGGAGTCAGCCTCTGTTTCATAGGAGATGATGGGTGGAGGAGAGGTGGATAATGAAGGGCTGGGAGCGGGAAGATGAACAGTCCACAACTGAGGCAGTGAAAAGAGGGTGCCAGAGAGGAGCGTGGGGAGGAATGATGTGGTCTAATCTATCGGCCAGCACAACAGCAGCAGCCCTCTGGATAGAAACCAGTAGATCAAGGAACCCTTTGCAAGGCGTGGACATTGTTGGGAAGTAGGAATCCATGGAGAGATGATGATGAGCCCTCAAATCACAAACAGACAGGCTGGACGACGCCAGTTTTACCTTCAAACCAATTTCCTGGCAATCATCTCCACCCTGGCAGCCCAGCTGGTCTCCATGGACTGTGTGGGTCCACGTCTGTTCGGTGTTTCCCTAGGACAGGCTGGGTTGCCCGCTCCATCTTTGGATGTTCCTTATGCACTGTGGAGTGAAAGACATTTCCAAAGTTGAGAAGGACCCAGAAGATGTCCAGGAAAAAAAAAATCTATCTCAGCTATGTTATGTCTCCAGAGCTGTGTTCATACATTCAGTAAGCTATGAAAACCAGCTTTTTGGGCTGGTTCACTGACTGTCAGGAATTAGAGAGCTAAGTTACTGCAGGGTTGGCAATTAGCTGCTGTGTAAGTGTTTTTGTAGAATCAAATTTCCAGCACGAGGGAGAAAAGTGTCTGTAAAGCCACCCCCTTGTCGCAGGAGTTGGGTGGGCAAGGGGAGAGGAGCTGCAGCTTCTATGCTTCTGAGGTCAGGGATTGTGCCTCACACAAACATAAATCCGGGCTCCTCTTCTGAGGGGAACACCCCCAAATCCTTCCTTCCCCAGCACCAGGGAGCTTGCTCGCTCCAGGAGCTGTGCTGTACATTTCTGCTTTCAGCTGGAACAGCAGCATTTCACATTTAGCTTTTGCTGGTCTTTTGCCCATTAACAGAAGAGGGGGCCAAACCCTTGTAAAACCAGAAGAATGGAACTGAAAAGCCCCAACATCAGCAGTACCTGTGTTTTTTCCTTTTCCCAGCCATGCGTCCTGGGGGAGTGGGGTTCCCTTCCCCACGCAGCCCTGTCCCACCAAAGCATGAGCACTTGTGGGGAAAACAAGACCTTAAAACCTGAGAAGAAAAGGGTGACCTCTGGGGGCCCCTCACAAGGAAACTGCCAGTGTGAGAGCTCAGCTCTCTGCCATCAGCATGTGAGCATGGTCAGTGTGTGGGACTGGGGGCTACCACACCACGGGCTCTTCCCTCCTTGGTTGTGCCTGGTCATAGGAAGAAGCTGGGCATGTACTGTCGGGAGGAGAGGATGTACTTGCAGGGGGTACAGGGAATGCCAAGCCTTCAGCCATAAGAAATCAAGGTTCGTTAGTTCCACAAGGCACAGAAGAACTTGCTGAAGGAGCCTGGGTTTCAAGCTGAGACCCTTTGATTTGGTTAATTAGACACAAAGTTTTACTGTGCTGTGGGAGGCCCGGTATTTGCTGAGGAGCACAGCTACCCTGGGTTTACTAATGAGATAATTTATTGTGGCTGTCTGAGAGACTGAGTGTACACAACTCCACCCGTGCACACACCACCCACTCCAAGCCCTCTGCTCCCAGCTGCAGAGTCCTCAGCACCGGAGATGGAAGTTCTGTGTTAGGACTCCCTGTGCAGAGCCCTGCCGAGGAGCCATCCTCCCCTTGAGGCATGTGTGCAGTAGGGCCCTGATTGCATCTAAATGTACCTCCAACAGTTTTCACCACTTCCCTGCCCAAACTGCCTAATTCCCCTATTTTTCAGCCTAAATTTGATCTTTGATTCCATCATGTAGCTTTGTTTCTACCTCTCTCTCTTCCCCTGCTCCAGAAGATCCCTCCTTATATAGTTCAACTATTAGGGCTTGCCTGAACTTGAACATTAACTCTAGATCAAGTGACACACAAATCTGAAAGATAGTAACTAATTCCTGAATAGTTCTGGAAAGAATTAATCAAAACTGGTCATTCTAAATAACTGGGTGCACTGGCCAGCCTGTTCATTTCCTCCTGTTAGCAGCAGGCTCAGGTAAGACAAGGTTTATAAAAAGCAGGTCTGTTTTTTGCAGCTGCTTTCTCCCTGTTGCTCTGAAAGCAGATCATAATCTCCCACTTCGGAGTTTGCCTCACTTAAATCCTCACACTGTCACAGCCGAAATGTGTCTACAAAGAGATCTAGGAATTCCCCAAGTGCGTTTGGATGGCAAAGGGTTATTTCACAGGTAAGGAATGTGATACCCAGCTTCCCTGGCTCTCCTGCCTGGCTCTGCCCCCCCATCGATGACAGAGCACGGGTCTGTTTTTAACAGGCTGCAGTTTCACAGGGATCTTGCTTAGGGGAATGGTGCCACCCACCAGTGGCATGTTTCCACAGAAGCCTTCTTCACACAGCCATGCCACACTGCGGAGCATCCCTGCCTGGTCCCTGCCAAGGGCCACCGCCAGCAGGTAGCCATCTGGAGATGCTGCCGGAGCCTCCTGAGCTACAGGTTTGTGCTTGGAGAACCCTAATTACTGCATGCAGGGGCAGATCTGGGCAGTGCTCTGGGTGTACCTGAATTTAAGTTATTTAGGTTAACAGCAAATTGCATGGGGTGGTTGCTCATGGATCTGGGCAAACTATTCAAAGCAGAAGAAAGCGTCTGATGAATTAGCCAGTATTTTTGTTTGTGGACAATCCCCCCCCCCCCCCCCCCCCCCCCAAAAACACCCCCCACACCACCCACACCCCCCCCACCCCCCCTTCTCCCCCCACACCCTTCCCTCTCC